>CM069140.1:16080455-16085455 GCA_035221665.1 Okamejei kenojei | reverse complement strand
CAAAGCAGTAGGCAGGTAGTGCAGGAGTCTCCTGCGGTCATCTCCCTCCTAAACAGGTATACCATTTTGGATACTGTTGAGGGAGATGGCTCATCAGGGGAATGCAGCAGCAGCCAGGTTCATGGCACCATGGGTGGCTCTGCAGCACATGAGGGTGGAAAAAAAGAGGGGTAAGGGCAATAGTAATAGGGGATTCAATTGTCAGTTGAATAGATAGGCGTTTCTGCGGCCGCAAACGAGACTCCAGGATGGCATGTTGCCTCCCTGGTGCAAAGGTCAGGGATGTCACTGAACGGCTGCAGAACATTCTGGAGGGGGAGGGTGAACAGCCAGTTGTCGTGGTGCATGTTGGCACCAACGATATAGGTAAAAAAAGGGATGAGGTCCTACAAGGTGAATTTAGGGAACTAGGAGATAAACTTAAAAGTAGGACCTCAAATCTCCGGATTACTACCAGTACCACGGGCCAGTCAGAGTAGAAATAGGAGGATATTGCAAATGCATACGTGGCTTGAAAAGTGGTGCAAGGGGGAGGGATTCAAATTTTTAGGGCACTGGGACCAGTTCTGGGGGAGGTGCGACCGGTACAAACAGGACGGTTTGCACCTGGAATGGAATGGAACCAATGTTCTAGGGGGAGTGTTTGCTAGTGCTGTCGGGGAGGATTTAAACTAATGTGGCAGGGGGATGGGTACAAGAGCAGAGAGGCAGGAGGGTGTAAAATGAGGGTAGAAGCATTAGGTAGCAAGGTGAAAGGTTAAAAGTGGCAGGCAGACAAAACCAGGGCAAAAATCAAAAAGGGCCACTTTTCAGCAAAATTGTATAAGGGGTAAATGCGTTGTAAAGACAAGCCTGAAGGCTTTGTGTCTCAATGCAAGGAGTATTCGTAATAAGGTGGACGAGTTGAACGTGCAGATAGATATTAATGATTATGATATAGTTGGGATCACGGAGACATGGCTCCAGGGTGACGTAGGTTGGGAGCTGAACATCCAGGGATATTCAATATTCAGGAGGGATAGAGAGAAAGGAAAAGGAGGTGGGGTAGCGTTGCTGGTTAGAGAGGAGATTAAAGCAATGGAAAGGAAGGACATTAGCTTGGAGGATGTGGAATCGGTATGGGTAGAGCTACAAAACACTAAGGGGCAGAAAACGCTGGTGGGTGTTGTGTACAGGCCACCTAACAGTAGCAGAGAAGTTGGGGATGGTATCAAACAGGAAATTAGAAATGCGTGCGACAAAGGCAAAACAGTTATAATGGGTGACTTCAATCTACATATAGATTGGGTTAATCAAATTGGCAGGGGTGCTGAGGAAGAGGATTTTTTGGAATGTATGCGGGATAGTTATCTAAATCAACATGTAGAGGAACCAACGAGAGAGCAGGCTATTTTAGACTGGGTTTTGAGTAATGAGGAAGGGTAATTAGCCGTCTTGTTGTACGTGCCCCCTTGGGCAAGAGTGACCATAATATGGTTGAGTTCTTCATTAGGATGGAGAGTGACATTGTTAATTCAGAAACAATGGTTCTGAACTTAAAGAAAGGTAACTTTGAGGGTATGAGACGTGAATTGGCCAAGATTGACTGGCAATAATTCTAAAAGGGTTGACGGTGGATATACAATGGAAGACATTAAAGACTGCATGGATGAACTACAAAAATTGTTCATCCCAGTTTGGCAAAAGAATAAATCGGGGAAGGTAGTGCATCCGTGGATAACAAGGGAAATCAGGGATAGTATCAAAGCAAAGGATGATGCATACAAAGTAGCCAGAAAAAGCAGCATACCAGAGGACTGGGAGAAATTCAGAGACCAGCAGAGGAGGACAAAGGGCTTAATTAGGAAAGGAAAAATAGATTATGAAAGAAAACTGGCAGGGAACATAAAAACTGACTGCAAAAGTTTTTATAGATATGTGAAGAGAAAGAGGTTAGTTAAAACAAATGTAGGTCCCTTGCAGTCAGAAACAGGTGAGTTGATCATGGGGAACAAGGATATGGCGGACCAATTGAATAACTACTTTGGTTCCGTCTTCACTAAGGAAGACATAAATAATCTGCCTGAAATAGCAGGGGACTGTGGGTCAAAGGAGGAATTGAGTGAAATCCAGGTCAGTCGGGAAGTGGTGTTGGGTAAATTGAATAGATTAAAGGCCGATAAATCCCCAGGGCCAGATAGGCTGCATCCCAGAGTACTTAAGGAAGTAGCTCAGGAAATAGTGGATGCATTAGTGATAATCTTTCAAAAACTCTTTAGATTCTGGAGTGGTTCCTGAGGATTGGCGGTAGCAAATGTAACCCCTCTTTTTAAGAAGGGAGGGAGAGAGAAAACGAGGAATTACAGACCAGTTAGTCTAACATCGGTAGTGGGGAAACTGCTAGAGTCAGTTATTAAAGATGGGATAGCAGCACATTTGGAAAGTGGTGAAATCATTGGACAAAGTCAGCATGGATTTACAAAAGGTAAATCATGTCTGACGAATCTTGTGGAATTTTTCGAGGATGTAACTAGTAGCGTGGATAAGGGAGAACCAGTGGATGTGGTATATCTGGACTTCCAGAAGGCTTTCGACAAGGTCCCACATAAGAGATTAGTATACACAAACTTAAAGCATACGGTATTAGGGGTTCAGTATTGATGTGGATAGAGAACTGGCTGGCAAACAGGAAGCAAAGAGTAGGAGTAAACGGGTCCTTTTCACAATGGCAGGCAGTAACTAGTGGGGTACCGCAGGGCTCAGTGCTGGGACCCCAGCTATTTACAATATATATTAATGATCTGGATGAGGGAATTGAAGGCAATATCTCCAAGTTTGCGGATGACACTAAGCTGGGGGCAGTGTTCGCTGTGAGGAGGATGCTAGGAGACTGCAAGGTGACTTGGATAGGCTGGGTTGAGTGGGCAAATGTTGGCAGATGCAGTATAATGTGGATAAATGTGAGGTTATCCACTTTGGTGGTAAAATCAGGATAGCAGACTATTATTTAAATTGTGGCCGATTAGGAAAAGGGGAGATGCAGCGAGACCTGGGTGTCATGGTACACCAGTCATTGAAAGTAGGCATGCAGGTGCAGCAGGCAGTGAAAAAAGCGAATGGTATGTTAGCTTTCATAGCAAAAGGATTTGAGTACAGGAGCAGGGAGGTTCTACTTCAGTTGTACAGGGTCTTGGTGAGACCACACCTGGAGTATTGCGTGCAGTTTTGGTCTCCAAATCTGAGGAAGGACATTATTGCCATAGAGGGAGTGCAGAGAAGGTTCACCAGACTGATTCCTGGGATGTCAGGACTGTCTTATGAAGAAAGACTGGATAGACTCGGTTTATACTCTCTGGAATTTAGGAGATTAAGAGGGGATCTTATAGAAACTTACAAAATTCTCAAGGGGTTGGACAGGCTAGATGCAGGAAGATTGTTCCCGATGTTGGGGAAGTCCAGGACAAGGGGTCACAGCTTAAGGATAAGGGGGAAATCCTTTAAGACCGAGATGAGAAAGACTTTTTTCACACAGAGAGTGGTGAGTCTCTGGAACTCTCTGCCACAGAGGGTAGTTGAGGCCGGTTCATTGGCTATATTTAAGAGTGAGTTGGATGTGGCCCTTGTGGCTAAGGGGATCAGAGGGTATGGAGAGAAGGCAGGTACGGGATACTGAGTTGGATGATCAGCCATGATCATATTGAATGGCGGTGCAGGCTCGAAGGGCTGAATGGCCTACTCCTGCACCTAATTTCTATGTTCTATGTTTCTATGTACATATATACACGCATATATTTATACATACACGCATACATATATACACACACATATATATATACACATATATACACATACACATATACATATACAAATACATAGACACACACATATATATATATACATAGTAATATATACATATATATATACATACATATATATACACACATACACACACATATATACACACACACACATACATACGCACATACACATATACACATACATATATACATATACACCCACATATACACACAGACATATACACACACATATATACACACATATATATGCATACACACATACATACACATATGAATATACATATATTATATATATATAAATATACATATATATACGCACAAACATACATATATATACATATGTATACATATACGCACAAATATATACACACATATACACATACATACACACACATATACATGCACACACATATACATACGTATACATATACACACGTATACGCATACATATGTATACGTATACACATACATACGTATACATATACATACACATATGTATACGTATGCGTATACATACACATACGCACGTATAAGTACACGTGCGTACAAGTGCGGATACGTACACGCGCCCGTACGAACACGTGCCCGTATGTACACATATGTACACATGCCCATACGTACACATATGTACACATGCCCATGCGTACACATACGCATACGTACACATACCCATACGTACACATGCGCACACGTACACATACGTACACATGCCCATACGTACACATGCCCATATGTACACATGCCCGTACGTACACATACGTACACATACGCATACGTACACATACACATACGTATGCATACACATATGTGTACATACGTATACATACAAATACGTATACATACACATACATATACGAACGTATACATACACATAGGTATACATACACATACGTATACATACACATACGTATACATACACATATGTATACATACGTATACATACATGTGTATACATATGTGCGTATGTATATGTGTATGTATATATGCGTGTATGTATATGTGTGTATGTATATACACATACACGCACATGCACACACACATACATATACATATATATACAGACATATATATACATACATATACATACATATGCACACACATACATACACACATATATATACATACACACATACATACATATACATACATACACACATATATACATATACGCACACATACATATATATATACATGTGTATATAT
>CM069140.1:15837955-16075455 GCA_035221665.1 Okamejei kenojei | reverse complement strand
GCACCACACTTCTGTGTTTTATAGTTCCTCCCCCCTCCCACAGCAGGGGCAGCAGAGAGAATCTCAACATTTTTTAAGCATTAATAACGCTCTTATTTTTCATGGATGGGAAAAATTCTCTTGTCCTGCGCAGCGGAGGGAGATTCCAAATAAGGTGGCCAAAAATCACAGCCGTAAGTGGCAGCGTTTTTTCTAAAATCATGAAACAGAAAAACAGGAAGTGGTCAAGATCAGACTTTTAGTAATATAGATAGCCTGATGACTGTAGGGAAGAAGCTATTCCTGAACCTGCAGGTTAGTTTTCAAGCTCCTATATCTTCTTCCAGATGGCAGGAGTGAAATGAGAGACACTAGACAATAGGTGCAGGAGTAGGCCATTTGGCCCTTCGAGCCAGCACCATCATTCAATGTGATCATGGCTGATCATCCCCAATCAGTACCCCGTTCCTGCCTTCTCCCCATATCCCCTGACTCCGCTATTTTTAAGAGCCCTATCTAGCTCTCTCTTGAAGCATCCAGAGAACCTGCCTCCACCACCCTCCGAGGCAGAGAATTCCACACACTCACAACTCTCTGTGAGAAAAAGTGTTTCCTCGTCTCCGTTCTAAATGGCTTATCCCTTATTCTTAAACTGTGGCCCCTGGTTCTGGACTCCCCCAACATCGGGAACATGTTTACCTGCCTCTAGCGTGTCCAAGCCCTTAACAATCTTATACGTTTCAAACATTTTTGTTCAGAACATGGCCAAGGTTGTGTGGGTCTCTGATGATGCTGCCTGCCTTTTTGAGCACATCGACCCCTGTAAATTCCTTCGATGGTGGGGAGGTCAGTACCCGTGATGGACTGGGCAGCGTTCACCACTTATTGCAATCTTCTTTACTCCTCGGCATTCAAGTTGCCGAACCAGGCCATGATGTAGTACTAATGAAGTTGTTAAATTTTAATGCTTGAAAAGATGCTTCAATGAACCTAGGAGAATATCAAAATATTACCAGTATTTTGTAACAACTGATTTGTAACAATTAGATTAAATACTGCAACTTCTCTACAGTTATTATTTTCAATTGAAATATATTGAAAATAATAACTGTAGAGAAATTGCAGTATTTAATCTAATACAATTAGTGTTTGTTTTATTCAAGCTGGTAGCATTCCAAACACACTCCAAGATCGGGAATTTTTAAATAAATTATAGTCTTCATAGCCAGATCCAAATGAGTGTCGGTGTAGAATAAACTATAATTTAGGTTCATTGCACATATGGTAACATGTATTTCATAGCATTATGAGGTCTGCTTTCCATTGAAATTTCAAGAGCTTAGTCTTGTATCAGATCTACTAAACCAGTCTTTATGTTTATTGGCATTTGCCTTAAAAAAAACTTACAATGTTGGAGATTCATGTAAGAATTTCTAGTAATTATAAGAAAATTGGGAGAGTTTGTATTTTGCTTTTTACTCAGGAGCCTTACAGGATGATGGGGGGGAAAAGGGCCCAAAATCCTGGACCAGGCTGTGTGCAATAAAGTTCATAATTTATCTTACTTTATGTCACCCATTAACAGTGAAAATGAGGAAAAGGCTTTCAACGAAGAAAACGTCTCAGCTATCAGACAAATGACAAGGCTGCCAAAAGCTACAAAGTGGGTTACTACTGAATTATTGTGAAACTGTAAAATCTGGAAGTAACCATTGTAAAGCAAATACTATAAAATGCTAAAGATAAACACAAATTGCAGGTAACTCCATGGGTCAGACAGCATCTCTGGAGAAAATGGATAGGTGACATTTTGGGTCAGGAACCTTCTTCGGTCAATGTTGAGAGAGGAGTAGACCCAAGAACAGAGAAGACACAGGTGTCAGGAGGAAGTTAAAGCTCAAGAAGGCAGTTACTAGAATCCTGGTAGAACCTGTGAAAAATCCAAGTGAGCAAAGAGATAGAGAAACATCGTGCCAGAGCCTCGTGTTCTATCCTGACAACGGGTGCTGTCTGTACAGTGTTTATACTCAAGAACGCGTGGGTTTTCGCCGGGTGCTCCAGTTTCCTCCCACATTCCAAAGAAGTACGGGTTTGCAGGTTAATTGGCTTCAGTAAAGACTAAATTGCCTCTTGTGTGTAGGATAGTGTATGGGGCAATCGTTGGACTGCATGAACTTGGTGGGCTGAAGGGCTTCCATCCGGGCTAGTTATTTTCCAGAAATCACTCTCAGAAAAGCTGATCTTATGTCTGTCACACTAATCATTGTTGTTGGCAGCACCGAAGACTGGTGGGGCACATGACATTGCTCCACAGCCTTCTGTTCAAAGCGGGCATCAAATGCATTCAGCACATCAGAGTGGGGCCCATTATTGCCATTGATACTGCCCTCCTTCGTTTGTAGCCCATTATAGCGTGCAAGGCCTGACATAATCTACAGATGTCCGTGTTATTGCCTCGTGACTCCAGCCTGGTCCGGAATTTCCTCTTGACATCCATACTGGCTCGACAAAGGCTGTTCCCCCAAATGCAACATCCCAGCGCGGATGTTGCACGTGGGGGAACACGAAGGCGAGGCACAACACCATCTTCGATGCACAATCCTCCACACACTCACTGACGAAATCTGGGACTGCAGTAGCACACAGTTCTCTCTGGATTCTTTTCAATCTAACCCTCCAGGAATCTTAAGATAAGAATCTAAATAATCATTAAGAACCGTGTTCTGCAGCTCCACATGAAGCACAGCTTTAGTGTCTGAGGAGTCCTATTCTCTCTCTAGTTACACTCTTTTCCTCAATGTAACATTTGTTTAATTTATCTTTGATTTTTATCTGCCAGAGCTGAGTCTTGTCCCCATGTTGCCCTCCTGATTTCCTTCTTAAGTGTGCACACAGAGAGTGGTGAGTCTCTGGAATTCTCTGCCACAGAAGGTAGTTGAGGCCAGTTCATTGGCTATATTTAAGAGGGAGTTAGATGTGGCCCTTGTGGCTAAAGGGATCAGGGTGTATGGAGAGAAGGCAGGTACAGGATACTGAGTTGGATGATCAGCCATTTTGAATGGCGGTGCAGGCTCGAAGGGCCGAATGGCCGAATGGCCTACTCCACTTTATAATACACAGCGTACATTTTAGGTCAAGTTTCAATAGCCATTTCAGGGAATTTCACTGTAGATCAGATATTACAGAGGCTGCTCTTTTTTTAAAAAATAGCATTAGCCTGATAAGCCGAACAACCTACTTCTGTGCTGCAAATATCAACGATTTTGAACAGGATCAATTAAATATTGAATTCTGCTATACATTTTGAGTATTGTAGAACATAGAACCTGATACATTGAATAGTACAGCACACGAACAGGCCTTTCGGCCCGCAATGTCTGTGCTGAACACGATGCCAAGACCATTGAGCAGAACATAATCCATTCCCTGCATATCCAAATACCTGTCCAAAAATCTCTTCAATGTCACTATCGTATCTGCCTCAACTACCATTCCGACATTACAGAGAAAACAATTCAAGTCTACCTGTTCTTAATACCCGCGAATCCAAGCATCATTCTGGTAAACTTCCGCTGCACTCTTTGCAAAGCCCCCACATCCTTCTTGTAATGAAGCAATCAGAATTGCAAATGCAGCCTATCCAAAGTCCTATCAAGCTGCATTATGACTTCCTGATCCTTATACTCAATGCTTTGAGCTATATGCCTTGAGCATACAATATGCCTTCTTTACCACTCTATCTGCTTGTATTGCCACTTTCAGGGAGTTATGGACTTGTCCCTCTGTACATCAATGCTGTTAAGGGTCATGCCATTAATTGTACATTTCCCCTTATATTTGACCTTCCAAAGTGCAACATCTCACACGAATCAATTAGTTAAACTATCACTCACATTTCTGTGATATAACATGAGCTGAAGGTGGGGATCTTCCAAATTACCAGTGTTAGATGACCGTAGGGAACTAGGGAAATCAGGGATCGGATCGAGTGGTAAAGAAGGCATATGGTATGCTCAAGGCATATAGCTCAAGCAATGAGCAAAGAAGGGTCAGGAAGTCATGATGCAACTTTATAGGACTTTGGATAGGCTGCAATTGGAGTATTACTTGCAATTCTGATTACTGGAAAAATGGGGAGCAAAATGGGGGCTCTTTTCCAACTTGGGGGGGGATGTTCCCAAGTTTTGGGAGGAGGGACAGTGAGGTTTGGGAAGACCCCAAGGTATTTTTTGGAAATAGGACATATTGACAATTTGTATTTATTAGCATTCTTTAAACATTGTGAAAAAATGGTAGAAATCTATTTGAGTGTTTTATTCTTGTACTGCTGGTTCTACCCAATATTCTCACCAGCAACATAAAAGAGCGATTGGTGTCCTAATCAAAATCTCCAGGAAAGAACATTGGAATTGTTTTATCAAGATGCTAGTGCTACTAATCTATTTAAGTAAAGAGTCAAAAGTCATGAGTGTTTAATTGTCGTATGCACTGGGAATATACAATGACATTCTTACCTGCCGCAGCTTTACAGACACATTAATGTACAATAAATGATCAGTTATACTGGATAACCAGACTCAAATATTGCATGCTGAAGTATGAGATGCAATCTGTAGTAAGTCCATAGTAGTTCGGTGGTGAGCAAGGCACATGATCATGGTTGCGCAATGTGGTTCAGGAGCCTGATGGGTGATGGAAGGAAAGTGTTCCTGAACCAGGAGGTAACGGTTCTCTGGCTCCTGTACCTTCATCCCAATGGTAGCAGCTGCTGAGGCTCTATAAGGCGCTGGTCAGACTGCATTTGGAGTATTGCGAACAATTCTGGCTGCTATATCTGAGGAAAGATGTGCTATCGTTGGAGGGGGCCCAGAGAAGGTTTACGAGAATGATCCCAGGAATGAGTGGGTTAATATATGATGAGTGTTTGATGGCACTGGGCCTCTATTTGCTGGGGTTTAGAAGGATGAGGGGACACCTCATTGAAACTTACCCAATAGTGAAAGGCCTAGCTAGAGTAGATGTTTCCATTAGTGTGAGACTCTCAGACCAATGCGTCAGAATTAAAGGAAGCTCCTATAGTAAGGTGACGAAGAGGACTTTATTTAATCAGAGAGTGGTGAATCTGTGGAATTCATTGCCACCGACAGCTGTGGAGGGCATGTCAATGGATATTTTTAAGGCAGATAGATTCTTGATTAGTACATGTGTCAGTGGTTATGGGGAGAAGGCAGGGGAATGGGGCTAAGATGGAAAGATAGACCAGCCACGAATGAATGGCAGAGTAGACGATGGGACAAATGGCCTAATTCTGCTCCTATCACATGAACGTATGAGTGGGTCTTTGATGACTGTGGCAGAACTTCAGCGCTGCTAAAGGTAAGTTTTGTAACATACCTGCATTTGGTCCCATTAATGTATAGCCCAGGCACGTGCTGTGAATAATTACTCAGGGTAGGCAGTCAGCCGGCTTTAAAAAAAAAAAAATCTTACACCGCGCATGCGCAGATAGTTCTCTTCGTAAAAAATAAAAAATAAAGTAACAATTCAATTTTACCAAGGCTTCTCAATCTCCTTCATTTTCTAATCACTGAATGGGTGGGGAATAGAGGATGAAGGCAAGTGGAGAGATGGTGGGAAAAACGGGAGCACACCAGGACATTGAATCAGTTGTCATCTTATTGAACGACAATACTAATTCAAGGCTCCAATTGGAGGGAGAGTTCCTTTCACAGCGTGTGGAGAGTCTGTGCCAAGGGTTAAAGATGCGGGTAGTGCAGGAGTGTCGAAAAGGAGGAGGGTCAGAGATCATGTCAGACTCACTCACCGCTGCCGCAGCGCTCCGGGCACGGACAGCAGAACTGGCTGCCACTTCCGGGGATAGAAGCAGCTCGGGTGCGAGCGGCCACCGGGACCCGACGACAGAAATGGCTGCCACTTCAGCGCCTTCTGCCGGCCCGCTCACCTCTGGCAGTTCTGTCCGTCTGAACATCTCTCACCTGCCGCTCGCCGGCTTCGCTCATGTCAACCGCATCCCGCAAATCCTTAAATTCCCACATCTGAGTAACCTCAACTGGTCCCGTGAACGCGCTGTCGGAATTTAAAGATTTGCGGGATGCCGGCCGGCGAGCGGCAGGTGAGAGATGTTCAGACGGAGAGCACAGCCAGAGGAGACGGGGACTAGCAGACAGGGCTGAAGTGGCTGGGTCCCGGCGGTCACGCGCAGTCACCCGAGCTGCTTCCTTCCTCGGAAGTGACGGCCAGTTGTGCTGTCTGTGCCCGGAGCGCTGCGGCAGCCACCCAAGCTAATTCACTCCCCGGCCACAATAAAACCATATAGCAATTACAGCACGGAAACAGGCCATCTCCGCCCTTTTACTCCGTGCCGAACACTTACTCTCACCTAGTCCCATCTACCTGCATTCAGACCGGAGCGTGGCAAGTGGGTTACTGACCCCGAACCTCTCCTTCACAACGCCAGACTCCCCAAACACTGTGAACGGAGCTCTCCCCCCACCCCGGGAAATACAGTATTTATAAAAATTAAGCACCAAGAAATGCACTTACCACGTTATTGGTACATTAAGTCCATTCTTCACTCTTTGTTTCCTGAAAGACTATTAAAATAATGGCAATCCATATTCGAAAATCCCGCCAAGAAACTCACGCTGGGCATGCGCAGTACTGCAAAGGCAGAATTTCTGCTGCCTTCAGCTCCCCTTGAAACTGACGGCTCAGGCAGCGCTGACGGCACGTGGGCTGCACAGCCCTTCCCGTGTTACAAGCGCTGCGGACGAAAGGCACGGAAAATTATGCCTACCCAAGAGATCCATCTCTTAGATAGGCATAATTCTCCCATGCCTTTACTATTTATATTTAATAATTGCCATTTCATAATCTTAGTCAGGGTAGGCAGTGCCTACCTTGCCTACCCTGACGGCACGTGCCTGGTATAGCCGTGTGTACCACGTCACTTCCTGAAATCGATCCCAATCTCTTTGGCTTGCTGAATTTGCGGAAGAGCCATTGTTTTGGCACCAGGTTACAAAGTTCTCAATCTCCTTTCTGTACTCCATCTTGTCATTATGTGATATCCAGCCCACTACACATCTGTGATCTTGTGAATTGAGTTGAATTGGTAATTGGCAGCACAGTCACGAGTGTAGAAGTATAGTAAAGAGCTGAGAAAGCATCCCTGCAGGGCAGCGGTGTTGTGACTATCGTAGAGGATTATCGTATTGTCACCTTTCCTCATTGATTGTGCTGTGTTGGTGCGGAAACTGAAGATCCAGTTGCAATGGGGGGTGGTGTCTCCAAGTCCCACGTGTTTGGAGATGAGCTTGGTTGGGATCCATGAACAGTGGTATTGTCAGCAAACCTAAAACTGTGGTTGGAGCTGTGCCTGACCACACCATCATGGATATTGAGAGAAGAACAGGGAACTGTGCACTTTGTGTAAAAGAGAGGTAACAGTCAGGAAGAGTTGTAGGAAATGTGCAGAATTAAAATGAGATTTAGTGTAAACAGGTGCTTTATGGGAGCTGCAGACTTGGCAGATGTACAACTCGTCACTGAAACAACACAAATCAAAAATTGTCAAAAAATGTACTTGGAACAATCCATTTTTGAACTCTCTACAATGTTTGGAGAGAAAACTATTTCCTTTCCACCTCCATTTGAGATCAATTAGTATTACTTTTTCTAGATTCAGACGTTACTTAGATCATAATTTTTTTCAATTGAATCCAAAACTTCTCCCAATTTCTCCCATTTATACCGTACTGACCTACCGATGGCTGCCTGCACTGCCACTCGCAGTGCCGGCTACTCCTGCCACCCACTGCCACTGTGTCGGCTGCCCCCAACTGCACCGTCGACACAGATAAGGATATAGGTTTCAGGTGAGGGGGAAAGATTTAATAGGAACCTGAGTGGTAACTTTTTCCACACAAAGGCTGGTGGCTGTATGGAACAAACTGGCAGAGGAGGTAGTTGAGACTGGGACTATCGCAATGTTTAAAAAACATTTAGACAGATACATGGTTAGGACTGGTTTGGTGGGATATGGGCCAAAGGCAGACAGGTGGGACTAGAGTAGCTGGGCCATGTTGGCCGGTGTGGGCAAGTTGGACCGAGGGCTTGTTTCCACGCTGTATGACTTTATGAATCTACAAGACGGCAAGCAGCGGCGGCTGTCGGTGTTTCCCCTGCTGTCTAAGTGCCTGCCCCTGACAGCAACGGGTGCCGTGCTGTTCGCAGCTCCGCTGCCTTGCCCCCATGGCCACTACCAGCACGGCCAGCTGTCCCGCTGGTCGCACCGCCACTGACACCCTGGCTCTCCCAGGCCATGCCTGTCGCCACCGTCAACCCAGTAACTCCTACCGCCACCAGCTCTTACCTGCACTCCGGCCTCCCGCAGGCCACGACTAATGACACCACTGATCTTTGCCTCTCCCCTGACCGCTAACAAGCCACAGGCCAAGTTCCGGACCAAGAGTGAAGAAGGGTACCGACCCGAAACATCACCTATCCATATTCTCCAGAGATGCCGCCTGACCTGCTGAGACACCCTGGCACTTTTTGTCCAAGACTCTGGCTGAACCTCTGTATCTCTTTCCTCAAAGTGGCAGGTTATACCATTGCCACCAATCTCATACCACTTATTTCATGTTGAGGAAAATGGTTAGCAACCTTGTCACCTTATACATTTTGCTTAGAAATGTTAAAGTTCAGTTTTTCACTGTACCTCAGTACACATGACAAATAACTAAAACTGAACTTATACAATTCAAAGCTCAACTTCAGATCTTGTATTATATCGTGCACAAAAGGAGTAGCTTTCTCTACTGTTACATTACCTGCTTTTAGTCATCTTATACTCAGTTTGCAACTTCAGCCCCATTTACTGCAGTGATTTCCCAGATGACTTCCTGCCTCTTCTCCCACCTCCAAATACCCAACAGGTTTGTGAATTTCTGTTCATCCCAACTACACTTCTAGTTTCAAGTCTAACAATTGTATTCAGCAAATATCCCCCAATGTTTTAATTTTAAAACTTTCACCCTCACACACAAATCGCATTATCGTCTAAGGTATTTCAAGTGTACAATCCGTCCCAGCCCTTTGCATTCTTTTGGCCTCTTGTACATTCCCAGCTTTTTGCCTCAGTTTTCAGCTTTGTTTAAACATCCATTTTTTTATATTCTGTAATCCACCCTAATATGCTTATTTTCACTGCATTCCTATTCTTCTCACTTTCACATACAAAAATCCAAAAGACCACAGGAATAGCAAATTAAAGATCAATAATTGGAAGTAGAAATGTGGTCAAATTACATATCAATTGATCTAACTGAATAATGAATGCTCATTTTCTTTCCAAATCAAATTTGATGTTACCATTCAATCTAAATGAAATTGTACACCTAATATTCAAAAGTAGCTGTCTTTTATTAGAGTGCATTTGCCGTATTACAGTAATGCCATGCACAAAAAACAAATGGGAATTTGAGCTGTAGTAACATTAAGCAGAATTTTAATTTCTAAATGTCTGCTATTTTATAAAGCAATGTTCCTCTTGCTGGACCAACAGTAAAACACTACAGAGAATACACAGAGACATTCTATTGAGATTAAATTACTTATTGGATAGCACAAGTCCTTTTCACTTCCAAATTAGAACTGTATTTTCCTTTAGTTTTAAGATTTTTAAAGTTGTCATTACCCAGTTCACTTCTCTTCCGACAGCAGTGTATCCACAAAAGGAAAAAATCTGGATTGCAATCCAATATTTATTTTTGTAAATTTGAGTCTCACATGAAACAGTCACTAGGATTAAGATTCCCCAAAGTACTGGACAATATACAGCTTCTATTGTTTTTGCATATATACATTTCAGATATCAGATGCTGGGATTTGTCATTCCTATCCCTTCACATTCTATGATGCATCTTTCTGATCCAGATTCTTGATCATCAATTTTATTTACTGTAAACTTGGCCTGAAAAAAAAAGCAAAATGAGAATGTCTCAACACCTCACATGCAACACAAGAAAATTTTATATTATAAAAGCATTATTCATCGCATTTGCTGCGACCTGAATGTAATACAGAAAGTAGCTTTAGAAGCAAACAGTCAAGAAATCACTTCATTACGTTAATTTAATTTAAACAAAGAGCTAAATTAGGAATCTCTAGTGACGTATATAAAAATCACAACATATCATAGCCAAGTTATAATGTTAAGACTACACGGTCTATAGACCAAATACACAAGTTAGCAAAACTTTACCCTACATATAACACTACCTTATTGACAAAATTCTGTCAATTAATAATAGTGGAGGAAATGGACAGATGATGAGACTAGAAACTTTTAACCAGCGATCTCCTCTCTACTCCATTAGCTAAAGAAGGGTCCCAATCAAAAATGTCATCTGGGCAATTCCCTTCAAAGATGCTGCCTAATCCAGCACTTTGAGTACGTTCAGCAGTTTGTTTTTCCACTTCAGATTCCAGCATCTACGGTCTCTTGTGTGTCAATCAATAACTAATAGATTAACCTGCCCTTGAATCAGATATGATGTATGCAAACAATTAAATAATACACCACATAATGCATAAGGTGTAAACAACATAAGGTGTAAATTGATATAGTCAAAGTTATCTTCCTATTTGTCAGGCTGCTCAGATTGAAAACATGTTATTAATTTCAGAGACTCAGCATTTTATGGATTACTATGCAATACCTGCTGCCTGATAATCTGAATGTATTTTGTGTATTGTTATGCTAAAAAATGCTACTTTTAAAGATTTTACATGAAATTGTAACGGCCAGAAGCTAAAGTATATTGCAAAGTGAAAAATAATAATTGTATGACATTTCCCATCTTCCACTTTCATCAGAAAAATTGCTCTCCTACAAAATGATACATTTGACATCCATCGTATGTTTATCCACACACGGAAGACTCAAATCACTTCAAAATGAAGCATTGCTTTGGGGAAACACTATTAAAAAAAAAAATTGAAATAAAGCCATACTTTATAAAGTTTTGCCAACTATTTTATATTTGGCCCAAGATGATTTTGGATTCGCATTAAACAGTCCTGCATTAATGCTTCACAGTTTGAACGCCAATGGTGACCATGCTTCCCCAAAACATCCAACCTCTAGACATTTTGTTTTAAGCTCAAGAAGAATGCCATAAAATAAAGTTCATTTAGAATCAATCACATTGCCAACAATTTCACAAGACGACAAATATACTGACCTTGGTTAGCATTTCTGCAAAGTGTATAGCAGTCTGAGTGTGAAGGGTCAATGGTCCAGTTCTTACTCTGGAGACACCCTTAGCGAGAGCCATGAAAATTATAATCTGATCCAAAGAAATACACAATCAGGGAGGTTCATGGCTATGTAACACTTCCCTTTCAACATTCATGACATTTCCCAAAGCCTTTACTAGAGCTACACATTAAATAAATGCAATTTTAGACCAAAGTAATGCTATTGAGCAGAATCACGCTTTCACAAAAGATATTAAAACAATAGAGCACGGGACCAGGCCCTTTGACCCATAAAGTCAGTGCCAAACATGTCAAAATAAACTACTCTCCTCTGATCCATATCCTCACATTCCTTGTTTATCCACGTGCCTATCCAAATGCCTCCACCACCGCTTCCGACAGTGTATTCCAGGCACCCACCATCCTCTGTGCAAAAAAAACAACAAAAAAAAACTTGCCCCACATATCTGCCCTTAAAGCTAGCTCCTATAGTATTTCCACTTTGGCAAAAAGGTTCTGACTGTCTATCGCACCCATACCATTCATAATTTTACATACTTATGATGGTTTACAGTGCACTATGTTTACATATTTTGTGTGCTGCAGAAAGTGAGAATTTCACTGTTGTATCTGGGACATATGACAATAAAACACTATTGACTCTTGGAAGGCAGATATTCTGGCTGGAGGTCTGTGACCAGTGGAGTTCCACAGGGATCTGAGCTGGGACCTCTGCTGTTCGTGGTATATATAAATGACGTAGATGTAAATGTAGTGGGTTGGTGAGTACGTTTGCTGATGATACCAAAATTAGAGGAGTTGCAGACAATGAGGAATGTCTCCAGAAGATACAGCAGGATATAGATCAGCTGCAGAAATGAGCAGTGAAGTGGCAGATGGAGTTTAACCTGAGCAAGTGTAAGGTGTTGTACTTTGGGAGGTTGAATGTAAGGGGAGAATATGCATCCACTCCTTTGAAAAATATCTCCAGGCAAATGTGGTAACAATGCCTGTTTCTGCACCATGTTCTTTGCTCTCTTAGTGGCTTCAGATAAACCATGAAAATACTTTGAAAGCAAGGTCGCCAAGAAAATCATTTCTAAGCAGATTTGGCTGTGGGAATAAATATTTCAACGGGCATTTAAAGTCCTTAGTGTAAAATATGTCAGGTAACGGCACACCTGCCAGCTAAAATGTTGTTAATAATCCAATATGTTAACTTACAGAAGTATTATTAGGACGAGATGGCCCAATTCTATTTGGCATTAAGAAATTATATGAAGTTCAGAATGAGATTAAGACAACAGAATGCATGAGATTATTAGAATGCAAGCCCACGTCATATAGTGGTAAACTTGTTGATTGTGTATTAGACTATTAATGTACAGCCAACAGCAGTTCATTACAGGGGCAGCAAGACTGGAGCAAAGAGGGAGGAAATAGCTTCAGGATAATAAAGGTCCATATTTTTTCTTTCTTTTAACACATTTAAGCTTTAAAAACTATTGGAATAGCCTGCTTGTGCCCTTTACCTGGTCCTGCAAGTACTGGTCCACACATCCACCATGTCGAAGGTTCATCAGCAACATCTCGGCAGCTTCAAGCCCAACTCGGTCTGCAGAAACTCCTGTATTTCAGAAACAGTCTAGTCTCAGTGTTTTGATGCAATCTGCAAGCAATTTTTCTTGACAAACCTCTGTGCCTTTTACAATATAACAAGCTCCATATTGTGTGTTTAATATTACTATTATTATTCCCTCACCAACAGCCTTTCATCATTTCAACAGGTCACTTAGTGTGCAATCAGATCTTGTCTGATGAAGCACCTCAGGATATATGACCATATTCAAAACATATAAAGTTGTTGTTATAGGTTAATACCAGATCAGTACATTAATTTAGTATTTATTCCTTGTGAATTTTATACAACACAAAAAGTTTTACCTCTTTTACCAAGGGCAGATCCTGCAAGTATACACCCTGTAGACGTTTCAGCCACGATACTATATAAAGAAATATCAATAAGATAAAAAAATTAGAACTATCTTTGGAGAAAAAAAATTCTAAAAATTATATTTGATTATTGTAAACGTTCATCAAAACTGGCTCCTAATCTTGCAAAATGCATAACTAAGAACTTTACCAGAGCCCCTAAATTTCTAAAATGACATTAAAATACCTATTCCTCCAAATACATTAGAAGAACCAGGAATAGAGAAAATATATGTATGCAGATGCTGCAGATCTAAAACAAAAAGAGAAATCACTCAGCACATTAGGCTACATTTGTGGGAAGAGAAACAGAGTCTGTGTTTCAGGTTGGATGCACTTTGTCAGAACGTCAATTAATTTGCCGTCTGAGGATTGCAATTTTGCTGCAAGAGATGTGGCTGGGGTGTGAAAGGCATAAATGGTAGCCAAGGGCAGGGACCCCAACGATGCAGTTTTGCTTTGCCTGCACGTAGAACAGATGCTTCACATTCGGTGCGACAACTGGAAAACTAGTGCTGTCATACAAGGGAAGAATCTCATGGTCATTCGTTGAGCTTCAATTCAATTCAACTCAATTCAATTCAAATTTAATGTCATTGCACAGATACAAGTATGGGTACAACGAAATGCAGTTTAGTGTCAGTACGTAGTGATAGCAATGTTTAGATAAATACAGATAAATAAATACAGATGTGGGAGTCTATCGGCGGGACTCCGAGTTCAGCAGTGCGATGGTGTTATTGTAGAAGCTGCTCCTCATCCTGCTGGTGCGACCTGAGGCTCCTGTACCGCCTCCCCGATGGCAGGAGGGCAAACAGTCCATGGTTAGGGTGGGAGGGGTCCTTGATGATCTTCCCAGCCCGTCTCAGACACCGTTTTCGGTGGAGGGCATCCAAAGCAGGGAGCGGGGCACCGATGATGTGCTGGGCGGTTTTCACCACCCGTTGTAGTGCCTTCCTGTCTGCTACGGTGCAACTGCTGTACCATACCGTAAAGCAGGTGGTCAGGATGCTTTCGATGGTACAGCGGTAGAAGTTGGTCAGGATCAGGGGGGACAGGTGGGCTTTTTTGAGCCTCCTCAGGAAGTAAAGGCACTGCTGCGCCTTTTTGACCAGCTTGGAGGTGTTGAGGGACCAGGACAGATCCTCCGAGATGTAGGCATATACTATTAATCCTCTTTAGGATTGTATAGGCACTTGCAACAAGCACATCAAATTTCTTTCAGTAACACAAATTTTTATTAAACTTGAGATGTACTCCTTATCTAAATAATTGTCAAGAATAACTAACATGCTTGCTTTTCAATTTGACCCCGATGAACAGGTTACTTAGTAATAAACAAATGGTGGTCACTAATGGTTCAATAGCGCAAATATTAAAATAATGTTTGATATTGAGCACGACCTGAAGGCAAAATGTCATAGAAACATAGAAAATAGATGCAGGAGTAGGTCATTCGGTCCTTCGATCCATTCAATATGATCATGGCTGATCATCCAAAATCAGTTCCCCGTTCTGGCTTTTCCCCCCTATCCCTTGATTCCCTTAGCCCCAAGAGCTAAATCTAACTCTCTCTTGACACTATCATAACAGGCATCAGGAGCTGCAACGGAAGTGTTGCACTTATAAACTGAACAAGATTGTAAGTACACGGGCAGGGTTCAGGGAAATTCTGGGGCAATTACGTTTCTGCTTCTGAATTTTCTAGTCAGTGGTAAAATAATGCTCATAGTGAGAAGGTCACAAAGAAAATCAAGACAATTGGTTCATATCATCAGTGGTGCAAAATTGTAAACAGCGGAAAACATTAATAACCACACCAATTCCAATTTTGTCATTTTAACTGAAGTAGAACAGTAAAAGACAAATTGCTCGAATAACTCAGTTTGTCAAGCAGCATCTGTAGAAGAAATGGAGAGGCGATGTTTTGGGTCGGGACCTTCTACAGACTGATTGTGTCGGGGGGGGGGGGGGGGGGGGGGGGGGGGGGGGAGGGGGAGGGTGATGGTAGTGATCAAACAGCAAGAATCTGAGTGGGGGAGGAGAGAGAGTTACTTCAACACTGTGTTTTGAACAGTAAAAGAAAGCTTCTGACATACGATCAGGTCTCCTTCTATAATTAAGATAGCAGATCATCACTCACCTGCGCCTTCACAACTAAACAAAAATCTAAAGACCAAAAGTCACAAATTGGTAGAAATGTTTGATAGCACCACATTGCCAGCCATGCTTGGAGCTGGAGGCACTTTAAGTAAATCTTGTATAGAGTTTACAGTAAATACCATTGCACTTCAGCAGCATTAAAATTACTTAGCTGCAGTTTACTCAAGCACAATAAAAAGGACACACAAATCAGTATTAATGCCTATGCATGTGTTCAGTTTTTGAATTCATTTAACATGACACGATGGAGTGGGGGGAAAACAAATACCAATAGACGCAGGGAAAAAGCCATGCTATTACAACCTGAACGCTCCAAGATCTTAAAGTAGAAGAGAACAACTCATCCAAATACAACAGAAGAGTTCTGCTTCTTACATAATTCCATTTCCATTTCCATAAGCCTTATCCTTGGGCTCCTGCAGAGGTTGGATATTCACATAAATGTCACGCATTTCTTTCCTGATGCACCGAATGGCTGCAGATGACATCTCATTTGCAAGCTAAGAAAAAAGATAAAAGGCCAAAATGAATCTCAGCATGTTCACTTATTTTAGAACTATTGGTTTGATATAGTAAATTATTTTTCAACATTCAAAAAGTAATCTTTTCAGCTCAAATGTAACATAGAGAAAATGTGCAATCTTCTGCAGAAAATTGTGTTACACCTAATAAAAGGTCATTTAAGATATCAAACTAATAGTGTCAAAATCGTTTACATAGAAACATAGAAACATAGAAATTAGGTGCAGGAGTAGGCCATTCAGCCCTTCGAGCCTGCACCGCCATTCAATATGATCATGGCTGATCATCCAACTCAGTATCCCGTACCTGCCTTCTCTCCATACCCTCTGATCCCCTTAGCCACAAGGGCCACATCCAACTCACTCTTAAATATAGCCAATGAACTGGCCTCAACTACCCTCTGTGGCAGAGAGTTCCAGAGACTCACCACTCTCTGTGTGAAGAAAGTCTTTCTCATCTCGGTCTTAAAGGATTTCCCCCTTATCCTTAAGCTGTGACCCCTTGTCCTGGACTTCCCCAACATCGGGAACAATCTTCCTGCATCTAGCCTGTCCAACCCCTTAAGTTTGCTTTGGAGTACTGAATTTAGTATGTGTAGGAAGGAACTGCAGATGCTAGTTTACATTGAAGATAGACACAAAATGCTGGAGTAACTCAGCTGGACAGGCAGCATCTCTGAAGCAAAGGAATGGGTGACATTTCAGTTGAGACCCTTCCTCAGGTCTCCACCCGAAAAAAAACATTCCTTCTATCCAGATGCTGCCTGCCCTGCTGAGTTGCTCCAGCATTTTGTACTGAATTTAGCATTTGACAGCCAGAGATTTAGACAATAGGTGCAGGAGAAGGCCATTCGGCCCTTCAAGCCAGCACCGCCATTTAATGTGAT
This sequence comes from Okamejei kenojei, assembly GCA_035221665.1. Lineage (NCBI taxonomy): Eukaryota > Metazoa > Chordata > Chondrichthyes > Rajiformes > Rajidae > Okamejei > Okamejei kenojei. The sequence continues at coordinate 16,058,627 of CM069140.1, read as the reverse complement.
CATGGCTGATCATCCCCAATCAGTATCCCGTTCCTGCCTTCTCCCTATATCCCCTGACTCCGCTATTTTTAGGAGCCCTATCTAGTTCTCTCTTGAAAGCATCCAGAGAACCTGCCTCCACCACCCTCTTGAGGCAGAGAATTCCACAAACTCACAACTCTCTGTGAGAAAAAGTGTTTCCTCGTCTCTGTGTTTACTCCTTATTCTTAAACTGTGGCCCCTGGTTCTGGACTCACCCAACATCGGGAACATGTTTCCTGCCTCTAGTGTGTCCAAACCCTTAACAATCTTATACGTTTCAATGAGATCCCCTCTCATCCTTCTAAATTCCAGAGTGTACAAGCCCAGCCCCTCCATTCTCTCAGCATATGACAGTCCCGCCAACCCGGGAATTAACATTGTAAACCTACGCTGCTCTCCCTCCAGAGCAAGAATGTCCTTCCTCAAATTAGGGGACTAAAACTGCACACAATACTCCAGGTGTGGTCTCACTTCTGTACAATCGCAGAAGGACCTCTTTGCTCCTATATTCAATTCCTCTTGTTATAAAGGCCAACATGCCATTCGCTTTCTTCACTGACTGCTGTACCTGCATGCTTACTTTCATAGACTGATGAACAAGGACCCCCAGATCCCATTGTTCATCCCCTTTTCCCAAAAGTTTGAAATTCCATCTGTGCAAATTGTGAAATAGAATTTAATATTATTTGTTGATCTTGTGAGCCAAAACAGGAAAGCGACCAAAGAGGTGCTGGTCTGGAGTGCGTGACCATAGTATTCATTCTGCAATGTGGCATGCTCATGTTGGCACAAAAGTACTTACTAATCCTAACATACTTTCTCAATATTCCCTTTTAAAGCTCCCATGAGCAATCCCAACATAATTTGGAGCCACAAACATTCTGCCGGAAGAACTCAGAGGTGGAATAGCATCAGTGGAGGGAAATGGACAGTCGATCCTTCATCTGGACCCAACATAATTTGTTTTTATTCTTCAGTACAATTGATTGGAAGCATTTCTAAACTGGATGCCCAATCATCATAACCTATACCCAATAAGGTGGCATACTTCACTTGACAAGGGGTTCAACATCCCAGCTTTAATTTCTGCGTATATCTTGTCAGTATTGAATATAATACTTCAGGCAATGCAACAAAAAAAGCGCCTATTGAAGCAGAAAATAAGTGTGCATAAATGAAAATAAAAATGTTATTTATGTAACATTTAAAAAACAAAAAAAAGTTTATAACATTTACCACATACTTTAATTGGTAGAACTCCAGCAACAAAGGCTCTCCCATGGATCTTTGTAATGGTTCCTCTTTCCGTCATGTCTATTGGAGTAATCCATTTTATTGGAGAAAGTTTTACTTTCACCTCACCTCCACCCTTTGGATAATAGCCTCTGCAAAACAAAAACATTACTGGCTCAAATATACCAGTCTTCACCTTCAGCATTTTCAAAAAGAATTAATGACAACATCTTGAAGCCCCGGTCTGTGGTGCTTCTAGCCACGGGCGCGGTGTGGACTTGCGACATCCTGAAGCCGCGGTCTCCGGTAGCAAAGCACCGATTCCGGACTTACCTTACAGACGACAAGGCCTGTACATCTGGCTGCCCGTAGCGGCGACTGCGGAGGTTTATGGCCCGGACCACAGGGGAACAATGGAGGAGGACTGACTGTGCTTTGTGCCTTCCACCACAGTGAAGAATGCTGTGGTGGATGTGTGTGTCAAATATTTATTGTGTGTTCTTTTTGATTGTACCGCTGCTGGCAAGTTTATTTCACTGTACTTTATTGTGTATGTGATGAATAAATCTGATTGAATTGAATGAATTATTAATCTGAAGTGCCAGATGAAACAGAATGGCATAGTCAACAATTCCCCATGAGTGCCTAGTCCAGATCTCCCAAAAGCTTTTCATATTATTGTCACGTGTACCACGGTACACGTGACAATAATATAATAAACTAAATAAAAATACTCTGCTATAAAATGCAGATATTTGGATTAGTAATTGTAGATTAGTGGCTCACGCTATGAGTCATGCATTTGTAGTTGCACCCACTAGCTTGTTAGCGTCGCGGTCTGCTGCATTCTGTTAGTCTTAAAGTGAACATTTAAGTGAGAAGTTGTATTGCTTGTAACCAATAAACTCTAAACCTGACATGGAGTGAGGCCACTGATATTACAAGGACTACAAATTGCCATGGTGTCAGAGTGTATGGACTCACTCCTCAATTGATTATATTGTTTTTATCTTGGTTTATTTTTTTACTACGGTTATGGCTGCTGCTCTCAGGAAGCCGGAGATCTTGGAGTTTGATGCCGACCTTGCAGAGCGATGGCGTGTATTTGAGGAGGATTTCTCAATTTACATTGATGCAGCGTATCCAGCAGCTAACCCTGCTCTCTGTGCATCAATCCTACTAAACTTGGCAGGCACAGAAGCTGTTCGACATGCCAGAAAATGCACCGGCTGGAGTCGAAGCTAATGGTGTACAGATTCCAGCAGAGTCTGACCATGATCCTGAATGTCTCCTACATAAATTCCGACAACTATGTGAGTTACAAATTAATGTGAGCATTGAACGACATCAATTTTTTTTCAATGTGTCAAAAACAAGGAGAACCTGTCGAGCTATATGTCAGTGCACTGAAGCATGTCGCTAGTCGATGCGATTTCAGAGAAATTGAAAGTAGTCTGATACGAGATCGCTAAATACACGGCATATTGAATGATAAACTACGCAATGAATTGTTGCAAGAAGTTATAGTAAATATTATCTTCTATATTAAATGTATCTTATATAATCTGTATTTAAAAGTCTGATTAGGCAGTGGGGGGCCTTTCAGACCATTTGGTCATAGGTCAGTTGCTCTTTCTCGATGTTACAATCTTGTGAAGTGTTGTAACGGCATGACTCAAGATATATGGACTGTTTACACATCCAAGACCACAAGGCTGAAATAATAATGGATTCTGTATTAAGTTTGATATGTTTAATTATATTCATGTTGGGATAAGAGGAAGGACATATGTGAAGGCCCGAAGGTAGTTAGGTGAGGAATATGTGACCTTTGTATGGTGGATTTCTTATGTTTATCAAACCCGAGGTGACTAGGCTTTGAGACAGAGATGTGGCTCTGTAGATGTAAATCCTATGAGAAATGTTGTCAGTGTAAAAACAAAGCCATAAAAGAGGCCCAAGGATGAGGCTGGAATTCCATCCCATAAAGATAACAAGAAAAGGGGAGGGAGTGTGAGCTGGCCAAGATTATCATTAATCAAGTGGGACATTTATATGACCCTTATGTGCTGGGAAGATAGGAGATGCGAGTTTGCAAAGACAGAGTAAATTAAATACTTTAAAGTCTCTAATGTAAGATAATGTTAGTTAATAATATGATTTATAATGAGATCATCTGGGATATATATTGTGTTTTATTTAGGATTAAATACATTAGATCCCTGTATTTAGATCTGTAGTTTAAGAAATTACATTCTTTCCCAAGACGTATAGGTTTAATGGGAACAATGTCGTGTATATATAAATTGGGTGACCACTGTATCATATGTATCTTTTTTTTGATCTCGGAGAATTGAGACCACTTTCCTTTGGTTTCACCTGGTTAAAATAAAGCAATTCAGAACAAAGAATGCAAAGCCACAAGGCTAGCAAGGGGGCCATAAAGGGGAGACATGTGACTTATAACTGTTGCAAATGTGGAAATGTCCTGGGAAGAAGGGGATAAGTGGGAACAAGTGATTGGCAAATGATTGGTTATATGGAAATGTATCAGGGGTGGGGTATGTTGATTTGAAAATGGTATAAAACGAGACGATCCGTTCTTTGTAACGGGAGAAGAGGAGGGAGAGGGCTCCACGTGATTTGATGATATGGGGAAAACCAACTTTTGTTTGCAAATAAAAGTTTAAACTTCTTAAAGAATTCTCCGCCTGATCCGAATTAATTTGAGTATTGAAAACCACAACAAAGTTGGCCTGACCTTAGAAGCTGCTGAAAACCGCTGTCATATAGCTGAATTAACCAATGCCCACATTAAAACACTAACATGTTCTGCCGCTCGTGAAGTCAATGCAGCCAGCGTGTCTAATCAAACTACTGCTCGCCCTTTCCAGGGGCCAGTTAACAGCCCAAGATGGATGGCTAATTGCTTTAATTGTGGTGATTCACACACTGCAGTTCGCGACCGTTGCCCTGCGTATGGATAACTCTGTAGATTTTACAATAAAATAAATCATTTTGCAAAATGCTGCAGGTCACGAAGCAACAGATTTGAAATGAGTCTGTCAACTCGTTAAACCAGGATGAATATCCAAGCTCCGAGTTCACACAAACAGACGGTGACAGCACAGAGATTAATGTGCATGCTTTGTCTGGCTTGGCATCCAAACTGGATCCCAAGGTCGGATTGCTCATTAACGGCAAAACTCTTTATCTTAAAGTTGAGAGTGTGGCTCGCTGCAAAGCAATTTCGCTGGCTGTCTTCCAATAGCTGCAAAACACATGAACTCTAACCCAGACGACTGCATCACTTATCTGGTTTAACGGTGCTCCACTACACCCTATCAGCTAAGTAAAGTTGTGTTGCCGTCTCAACGTGCGTGACTATATCCTGGATTTCTACGTGGTATGCGAGAAGATACCATCCATACTGGGAGCCGATGCATGCCATAACATGGGTTTGATTTCCTTCAGCCCTTCAGTCTGTCCACTGACTATACACTGTGATTGTACACATCACATCCTAACACAATACAAGGATTTGTTTAACGAAGAGCTGGCCAGGTTGCCTGCGAGATACATGTTTACTATTGACCCTGAGGCAATCCCAGTTGTTCGTCCTACTCACAGGATTCCTCATGCTATGCGAGATCGTGTACAAAGTGAACTTAACAGAATGATGGCTCTTGGTGTGATTACTCCTGTACTTGAACCCTCAGACTGGGTCTCCTCAATGGTTGTTGCTACTAAGAAGAATAAAGATGGGATACGGATTTGTATTAACCCCAAGGACTTAAATACAGCAATTAAGAGACCACGTTATCCAATGCGCTATGTGGACGAAATTGCGGCGCAGATGGCTGAAGCAACTGTATTCACAGTGCTAGATGCCAAGAGTTCATTCTGGCAGATTTCACATAAATCCTCCAAGCTGACAACTTTCAGTACTCCATTCGGACGTTATAAATTTTTGAGGATGCCTTTTGGTATAAGTCCTGCAAGTGAAGTATTTCAACAATAGTGGATGATATCCTCATTGCTGGAAAAACGATCAAGGAACATGATGCCAATCTGAGTGAATGAGGTAAAATACCTAGGCCATATTTTTACCAAGGAAGGCCTGAAAACTGATCCAGCGAAAACCAGAGCTATTAATGTGCTTCCAGCACCCATGGATGTGCCCAACTTGCAGAGGTTCTTTGGCATGGCGGACTATTTGAACAAATTAACTCCAGATTTCAGCGAAATATCAGCCCCATTGCGCTATCTCACACACAAAGACTCTGCTTGGACCTGGCATGAATAACAACAGACAGCATTTGACTCTCTTAAATGGCAGATGTCTGGTACTCCTACTCTAGCGTACATGGTCCTTGACTACCTATTACATTTACATGTGACGCCTCACAACCCGGTCTGGGTGCTGCATGCCTTCAGAATGATGGCCATGGCAATAAACCTGTCGCCTATGCTTCGCGCACCATGTCTGACACAGAACAACGATACGCCCAAATCGAAAAAGAGCTGTTAGCGATTGTGTTCGCCTGCAAAATGTTAAACGATTTCATTTTTGGTCGCACGATTACAATTGAAACAGACCACCAACCTCTTATCAGCATTTTCAATAAACCTATTCATAACTCTCCAGCACGCCTACAATGGATGTTACGACTACTTCAAAAATATGACATCGTCCTCACCTACAAATGTGGAAAGGATATGCACCTAGCAGACACTCTTTCACGTGCACTTCGGAAGACCTGCGAGGAGCTGCCCTCACAGGATGATGACTTTATCGTGATGACTGTATCCTTCATTTTGTATGGTGGACCTGGTTGCCCACATAGCCACCGACAAGACCCTAGGGTCGCTAACTTCTGTCATTAAGTGCGGCTGGCCAGACAAACACTACAACGTTCCATTGCCAGTCCGACAATTCTTCCCTGTTCGGGATGAGCTAGTACTACATGACGGCATTGCTTTAAAAGGACACAAGACCATAGTTGCTGTTTCGCTGCATCACCGGTATTTTGACTCCGTTCATGCAGGACACCCAGTTGCTGAAGCCACGTTTTCACAGGCGAAAAGCATGTTTTACTGGCCTGGCATGGCCGAATACATCAACGAAAATGTGGCAGCTTGTGCGGTGTGCAATAGCCTGGCGCCTCATCAACAAAAGCAACCACTTCTGCCACATCCTGTACCTGCACTCCCATGGTCTACAGTGGCAGCTGATTTATTTGAATGGCACGGCAAGCAGTACCTGGTGCTCGTGGATTCGTATTCAGGGTGGTTTGACATTGATTTTCTCAGCAGCCCAACTTCCAGTGGTGTGATTTCAAAATTATCTCATCATTTTCCCGTCCAGGCAAGCTGCTGACTGACGATGGCAGCCAGTTCACCAGCCAACAATTCAGAGTTTGCCAGACGCTGGAATTTTCACATCACCAACAGCCCTGAATATCCACAGTCTAACGGGCTGGCTAAACGGGCTGTCAGTAGTGCAAAACAACTCACGGAACGCTCACAGAGCTAAATCTGACGTATTCCTGGATTTACTCAACTTACGCAACATTTCCCGTGACCCGGTCTTGGGTTCACCTGCTCAACGAATATTGTCAAGGCAGACCCATACCACGCTGCCCGAAGCAGAGCAAACATTAATCCCACGTCTTTTTGCCTAAGGAGGTTCAAGCCAGGTTGCAACAGATGCGTGACGTTCAAATTAAATGGTTCGACAAGACGAGTAGGCCACTGCCACCATTGACCAAAGGACATGTGGTTCGCTTACAAACTGATAAAGGCCATGACTGTATTGGGGTGGTTTCTGGTTCCGCTTCGGAGCCATGCTCGTACATTGTTAGAGCTGATGGCGGCACCTATCGACAAAACAGACATCTTCTGCCTGTGAAGGAGCCAATCCCTCCTCCTTATTATCCGAATCGTACAAGTTCATTTAATCTGCATCTAGTGACCCTCGCATGCTCTAACCAGCACAACAATCCATGCATGCGACAGTTCCTCTGTCTGTTCCATCTTTGCCTGCACCAGAGTCTCCTGCTTCGACTCCAGAGGCATTGGTCCACTCCTCCACGGCGGTTAAATGGCCTGCTCGTTCCCCAGAGAAAAAGAATGGAGAAGGCCTCTATCGAACACGTGCCAGTCGTATTTGCAGACCATTCGTGAAGTATCCGGACACCAGTCTGTCATCGGTTGTGATATTTGATTTGCTTAGTTATTGGTGAACATCATTATTGATTCTTTAAGGGGGGGGGAGGGGGAGATGTAGATTAGTGGCTCATGCTACGAGTCATGCATTTGTAGTTACGCTCACTAGCTTGTTAGCGTCGCGGTCTGCTGCATTCCGTTAGTCTTAAAGTGAACTCTTAAGTGAGAAGTTGTATTGCTTGCAACCAATAAACTCTATATAACCTGACATGGTGTGAGGCCACTGTTATTATAAGGACTACAAATCGACAGTAATCAGAACTTGGTTGTTATGGCCTCTTACTGAAGAATACCGAGTTCCCACAGCCAACACATATCCTGTTTATGAACAATAACCAATTATTATTAAAAAGTTTCTCCAGCAGATTATTTGGTACTCCAGATTATAACATCTACTTCTCTCAGTGGTCATTTAAGTGTCATCACTTTCATAAAACCCCAAACCACTTCCGAATGGAGTTGGACAGATTCCTCATAATCATTCTTACAGGATGTTCTATTCCCATTTCCAAAAGTTCTATATTTAATAATTAAAAAGCAATGCTGCTGGAAATTTAAAATAAAACAAATTCTAAGTATAAAACTCACACCAATTAACTGCAGAAAAAATAATAGCATTCCAGATTACTGATTGGAATCACTGACTGATAACAATCAGTGCTGTTCTGACTGACAAATGAACTGTGAACAGCTAGAAATCAAAGTTACAGAGAAAGGAGTGGAGTGAACAAGGAATATTTATAGTAAATGTGAACATTTATGACATCAATCTAATAATTCTGGTACCTGGTATCACATTTAGCAACCATCTTACACCGTGTCATTTCTGGCCCAATGTATTATGATGTTAAATGCTCTTTATGAAAAGTAATTGTCAATATTACCTTGTGCTTTAATACCCAACATTCTTATGAAGTTAAAAATATTCACCACCGAACACCGTTTCAATGCAAAATAAGTTTTACTTTGTGCGTGAAAACAAAAATTAGCAGTATTAAATTGAATTGTTATTTAAATTGGTTGTACAACTAAAAGTGTGGCACAGTGGTGCCTCACCACACCAAAGACCTGGATTTGATCCTGACTCGGGTGCAGTGTGTGTGGAGTTTGCATGTTTTTCTGTGACGGTGTTGGATTTCTCCAGATACTCCGGTTTCCTCCAACATCCCAAAGACATGTGGGTTTGTAGGTTAATTGACTTCTGTAAAATTACTCCCAGCATCCAGAGAGCAGCTGAGAAATCAGGACGACATAGAATGAATGTGAATGGGTGATCGATAATCGGTGTGGACTCAGTGAGCTGAAGGGCCTGTTTCCATGCTGTATATCCAAACTAAACTAATTACACAATTTTTGAGCTGCTCTGCTTAAAACCCACCTCATTTTTACATCACAGTCAAAATGAAATCCAAACTTTTCCATCATTGGTTTACAGACCTGCAAAACAGAAAATTTGATTATTATATTTTGTATCTGATTTTTAAGAAAAAATTAAAATTGTTTTAGTATAACTACCATTAATCCAAACCCAACTTAACAAAAAGAGCCTAACCAATGCCTTCAAGTCGTCAGTTTTATATCTATAGCACATTTAAATAACAACTCTCGTTGACCAAAGTGCTTTACATTGGTGGAGGTACTAACGTTATACAACATTGGTTCATAGATTAAGTACATACATAAATACATACACATAGCCCTCCCTCAGAGGACGTCAAGAAAGGCTTGAGAGTAAAGATGAGTTTTAAGACTCGACTTAAAAGTCGATGGAGGGGACAGTTCTGATGGGAAGAGGGATGCTGTTCCACAGCCTAGGAGCTGCAACCGCAAAGGCGTGGTCGCTCCTGAGCTTATGCCTAGACCGCGAGATGTTCAGTAACCCCAAATCGGCCGATCTGAGGGACCTGGAGGTGGTGTGGTGCAAGTTTACATTTAAATGTTTGCTGTCAGAATTTTTATTTTATTTTTTTTCTCATTCCATTCCTTGATTCCATTTCAATGGCAGAGCAAGTGGGTGGCATCCTTCCCACAACATAAATGGGAGCTGAACATTTATCCTACTTGCACTCCTCTTTGTCACAGAGACCAAATGGAAAAAAAAGCTAGGTTAATGATAATATCAATGAAGTATCCTTACTTGAAAATGTTTCCGTGGAAATGTCATTTGGTTTTTGAAGAGTAAGGGGTACATATTTGATGATACAGAATGATCAATAGTGTTGGCTAATATGGACCCTGGAAGTCCATTATCCCTTGCTGATTATTTTAAGTAATCATGCCTCCTTTTGTTTTCCTCCTTTCAGATACAATATTGTCCCAAATTCTGTCTCGCATCCTTCAGTGTTCCTCAACCTTCCCATTCTCCTGTCATTGCGCTGTATGGTACAACTTCGTTTATAGCTTCCCTCGGAACCTCTTGGCAGTCTCTGAAGAGCCTTTTGCATTGAACTGATCCTTCCCAGCATTGTAACTGCACCATCGACCAGAATGTCAATTTATATGTGAACTGGACACTCACATGAGGAAATTGTGGATGAGTATATTATCAGTGTCTTGATAGAAATCTGGCTAATAGACAAGGACATCTTCCTAAATCAAGCTACCCCGCCATGCACTACCTTTGATCACCTGCTCAAAAACTTTATTGTGATAGTGCACATTCCATCACTAAATCATATCTTGGTCTGGCACAACTCCACACCTGACATCTTGCTCCTTTTTGAGCACCTCATCAAACTTTCTTCTTTTGTAGGAAAGAAGTGCAGATGACAGTTTAAATCGAAGATAGAAACAACATGTTGGAGTAACTCAGCGGGACAGGCAGCATCTCCGGAGAGAACCCATTCCTTCTCTGCAGAAATGCGGCCTTTTCCGCTGAGGTACTCCAACATTAAGTCTATCTTCCACTTTCTTCTTTATCATTCACAACATGGAGCATACATTTAAAAAATCTTACCAAGATACTCATTCTGCTTTCTGCCCTTCAACTAATACATCTTCTATCATATTCATTAATACCGTAAAATACTTTTTTCTTATCTACATAAATTTGCAACTCACATGCTTGGTTTCTAATCCTTCACCCCTCCTATCTCCAAGTTCCTTCAGTCCACAACCAAAGAACATTACGATTGCCCCAACAATGCTAGTCATTCTCCGTCGCCAATACACCATGGCCTGAATTTTATCATCACTGCCGCACACTTGAAGATACTCATTATTGTCCAGTCCCCTTCCCAAACTTTTTTTAATACTACTGTACAGGTTTTGGGATGTTCCATTAATATAAAAATATCATATAAATGTTATTGCTAGTATCCATTATACACACGTACACAAAGATTAGTTGGTTAATATGTAGAAAGAAGGATTATAACATGGCACAAAACACTATTTCTGAAGAATATTAAATGCTTTCATCGTGCCCAATCGATTTCAAATCAGCCATTGGCTATTCAGTCAAATGTCTGATCCATTGAATAGTGAACAATTTGAATAGTGAACATAGAGCATTTAGAGTAAGAGGGTCCCTTTTTGAAAATGACAATACATCTGTGTAAAATAAGGCTCTAATTTTAATAACACCGACAGGAAACAGATGCCAAATGAAATCAGAGATATTGCAGATGGAAATCAGATAATTGTAGAAAATGTCAGGCTGAAGGCCATTTATAAATGTCCTTTCAAGTTGGTCTTTTTTTTGGCTTACTTTGTGCTCAGCGAAAAGTTCCACAGAAACTAAAAGCAGCTAACGTAAAACATGCTTATAAATGTGCACATACGCAAATGAATTGAAAACCTTAAAAGGTTGGAAATATACAAATTAATAAAATTTCTAGTACAATAATATAAATTACTATCCTGAGAAAAGTGCACATAGACAATTTCCCTAACACCATACTGGCTCTTACTTGTAAAGTATAATCAATCTGTGGAGCCATCTCAGCATTAGTGCCTCCTCGTAAAATCAGTTGTGCTGGAGAAGCAGCAAAGAGAACACACGGAATGGAGACCTGCATTAATAGACTGACGCTCCTAGTAAACAAAACACAATTGACCTTAGTCATAGAGAATAAGAGTCATATAGCACAGAAACAGACCTTTCAGCCCAACTTGTCCATGCTAACGAAGATGTCTATAGGGAGGTTGCACGTAAGGTCATAAGGTCCAAGGGCATGACACATGGAGTAGCTCAACTCTTCTGGAGTACAAGGCAGCTTCCGGCATATACTAGTAACACACGAAACACGTACGTTCTTACATGTTAAAAACCGCCAAAATGGTCAATTTTTATGTTGTAAAAATTTTGGAAATAGGGGTAACTGTGAGAGAAAACCGCTAAAATCATTGCTGCTCACTGACTTGCGAAAGAGCAGCGTGCCGGCGGATTGAGGACAAGTCCCGGCCCACGGCCCAGGGCTGGAGGGTGGCTGAGCGCTCTGAACCCAAGCACCAAGGTATAAGCGGCCGATGGAGCGGATCCCTCGGAACAGCCCCCACTCCCCCCCCCGGGGTCAGCGCTGTCCAGCCACGGCCGCCCTCCGCCCCGTCTCCCCCTATGCAGCCACACTGACGGGCTGTGGGTCAGCAGCGCCCACACACGGGCCGGGTGGAGCGGGTCCATGGCTCCGGGCAGCGGACACGTGGGGCTATAAACCTGGCAACGTCTCCGTCAGCTGCAGCAGAGTTGGGGACAGTCTTGTCCCTCCACCCATCCAGAGTCACTGATTGCGCTGCACCGGCACCGGACCCCGACCCTCACACCGGGGTGATTCACCCCCCGACCCACGCACCGGGTGATTCACCCCCGACACCCACACGGGGTGAATCCCTCCCCCCCCCCCCCCCAGGTGCCGGGATGTCCCGCCACCACATTTTAGCCTCCAAAGACCAGCCGCGGGGACAGATGGCCCGGGGTCCACGAGTGTGGAATCAGTCAGCGTGGAGTCCAGATGCTGGGACAGAAGACGGGCCCGCTGTACAGGCAGCCATAGTGCTTACCTGACATTTACCGCTTGTACTCCAGAAGGCGATGCGTGGCAACAGTAAGGCCATCAATGGATGTTTTTATGAAGGAGATTGACAGATTTTTGATTAGTAAGGGTGGCATGGGTAATGGGGCAAAGACAGGAAAAGGAGGTTGAGAGAGAAAGATACGTCAGCCATGATTGAATGGCAGAGTAGACTTGATGAGCCAAATGGCCTAATTCTGTTCCTAAACCCTATGAATGCCTCTAGTGCCTGAGAAAATTGAGATTCAGTATGTTGATGAATATTCTACTGAAATTCTACAAGCATATGGTAGGTAGTAAACATAATGACTGGTTGCATCATGTTTGGTTTGGCAACTTGAATGCCTAAGAAAGAAGACTACAATGCAGAGTCGACAATGTCTGCTCCATTACAAATGGGACCTCCCCACCATTAAAGGGATCTATAGGAGGCACTTCCTCAAAATAGCAGCTAACATCAAAGACCCAAACCACCCTGACCACAGTCTCATCTAACTGATAACATTTGAACGAAGGTACAAGAGCCTGAAAACCAAGACAACCAGGTTCAACAACTTCTTTACAGCAACCATCAGCCTCTTGAACACCACACAACTAACCTCAGCAACTATAATCTCACCTGGTCTTTTGGTTGCACTTTTTTTGTTTTTTTGTGCGATTATGATTATCTAGTATTATGATTATTAATTTATTGCATTATGATTATTATATATTTAAGTGCATTATTGCATTTATGGGCCTGTTAAGTTGCTGCAAGTAAGAGTTTCATTGTTCGGTTGCCAGTAAATATGACAATTAAACACTCTTGACGCATTTACTAACCTTCACAAATTCCAGTTAATGACAAGCTCTGTATCAATCTAAAATTGCATTACATATGCTACTATGTGTGCTTATGCTTACCCTGCTGTTTTTGTATCTGCAACATGGTTACCTCCGTTGATTTTACCCGGCGTGAAGTAGATTTCTGTGGAACCAACTTTGGCTTCTTCAAGGCAACCATCACATAAATCACAAATCATCTGGAGTCCTGACAGATGCTGTGGCCTTAAAAATCAAAATGTTATTTTTCAGTAGAATCCTATTATTAAGGTCTTTGCTTTTGCATTTATTGTTTATGAAGGTTACATTAATTAGACGTTTATCAATCTCCATCGCAAGAGCCTCAAGTCAAGGACATCATGGCATAATTTATGAATACCACTATTTTTGCACCATTTTTAAATATTCAGTTTCTGATACCAGGCATTTGTGGCTGTAAAAGAGACCGCATACCAACCTAATTAGAACATTCTCTTCTGAAAGTTTTCATCAATTGGGAATAGTTTTTAACCCATCAAAATGATAACAAGCAAATGTAAATAGACACATGGATATGCAGGGAATTAGGGGTATGGATATGTGCAAGAAGATGAGATTACTTTATCTGGGCATTACGTTCGGCACAGACATAGTGGGTTGAAGTTTGAAGTTAACCACTGCCCTTCATCGTTTGGCACTGTTGAAGGTGTAATGCTTGTTCCTTAATCTCATCCCTCAGCACCAAATCCCTCCAGGTGAAGCAGAGGTTCAACTGCATCTCTTCCAACCTAGTCTTACTTGGAGTTCACAACAGGCCATCCTCTACATGGGTTAAACCATACGATTCATAGATCAGGCAACCATCTTGTGCAGCATTTACGCTCTGTCCACAACAGCAATCTTGAGCTTCGGGTTGCATATCATTTTATCTCTTCTTCCGACTCACACACCAACCTGTCTTTCCTCAACCTACTCCATTGTGACAAAGAGGACTATGTTTAATTGTTAATGTTTAATGTATAATTCTTAATTGTTACTGTATGTCGTGTTGTTACTTGCGAACGGAGCACCAAGGCAAATTCCATGTATGTGTACATACTTGGCCAATAAACTTAAACTTATTCATTCATTCTTATCCATTAACTGTTCCAATTGCAGCTGAGCCTCCATCCTAATCTTCTCTTCCCACACAGTCACCCATCCACCTAGTTTTCTTCTCCCCACCCATTCCTCTCCCCCACACAATTCTATATGCCCATCATCACTCCCTCCCACATTTTGTTCCACCTGTCACCTACCAGCCTTTGCCCCAGCCCTCCTTCCACATCTGGCTCCCTCTGATCGGCTAACAAGTGATACGAATAATCAGGTGTTCCACGTATTAGCCTCTATCCCACCTCTCTTTGTCCTGCTATATACCAAAAATCTTTCTTCTTCACTCTTAGTCCTGATGCAAGATAACAATAATCTTTCCTCTTCCCTCAGTCCCGATGAGTGCCTGGACTGGAAACATCAATATACACATTTGCCTACATGCTCCTTAACCGGTTGACTTCTTCCAGCTTTCCGCTTTTTACTAAAGGAAAACAGATTTGTAAGAACTCATAATTTAATTAGCACTATATTAATAAACTCAATGGCTTCTACTTCTGCTGTAACTTTGTAATGTGAACTCCATAAACACCACTTTCCAACAACAATGGCTAGAGCCTTTTGACAACCCTATCAAAATGTAGCTTTATGTCAGATTGATGGTCCTAGTCAGTGGATTATCTTACTGGCTTAAAGAATGAAGGCACCACATAATGTGGTATTAGGTGATAATATCACCTAATATCACACTAGAGTTTGATGGATGGAAATAAATTGTGATAAAATGTTGAGTACACTTACCTCAGCCCAGGTGTGCTTCTCCCCGCTCGGATATTGTGTATTTTTATCTTCACTCCTAGAAGACAACTTAGTGCCGTACAAACACGCAAAATCTGTCCTCCCTGGAAAGAGAAAATGCCACAAACATTCAGAGTAAAATTGAGTTTATTGGCATATGCATGTATAGCAAGGTACAGGCATAACAAATATCCAGTCTGCAGCAACTTTGTAGGTACATAGACTCAGACAAAACACACAAAAACAGATTCAAAATAAATATTGTGCAAAACAATTAGTGCAAAAACAATTAGAAAAAGATAAATCCAAGGTAGTGAAAGAAATGGACTGTAATGTTCCATTATCGTGCACATTGGTTCAAGAATTAGATAGTTGTAGGAAAGTAGCTGTTCCTACAATATAACTACTTGCACTACAGATAAACATACAAATATGATCTGACAGAGATAAGAGGCATGATTGCATGAGCACTTCCAAGTATCTCGAAACTTTATCCTTAATAATGGGCTTTTAAAATGTTGCCAATCACAGAAGTCAGACTAACTGGCCTATAATTTGTTTTCTTTTGCTTCACTCCTTTCTTAAACAGTTGTCACATTTGCGTTTTTAATAGTCCTCTGGAACCTTTCCTGATCCTAGTGATTCTTGAAAGATCACTACTAACGGTTCCACAATCTTTACAGCTACGTCTTTTAGACCCTGGTGTGTAATCCATTAAGTCCAGGTGACATATCCACTTTTACACCTTTCAGCTTCCCAAGTACCACCTCCTCATTAATAGTGACTGCACTCACTTCTGTCCCCTGACCCTCTTGAATTTCTGGCACATTGCTAGCGTCTTCCATTGTAAACACTGAAGCATAATGCTTATTCAGTTCCTCTGCCATCCCTTTGTTCCCCATTATTATTTTACCAGCATTTCTTTCCAGCAGTCCAATGTCCACTTTTGCCTCTGTTATACTGTTTATCTATCTGTAAAAGCTTTTGGTATTCTCTTTTATATTTTGGCTAGTCTACCCTCATATTTGACCTTTTCTCCCGTATTGCTATTTTAGTTGCTTTTTAAAAGCTTTTCGACCCTCCAGCCCACTAATCTCTGCCACATTATATGCCTTCTCTTTTGTTTTTATGATGTCTTTGATTTTCTTTCTCAGCCACGGTGCTTCATTTTCCTCTTGGTATGTTTCTTCAACTTTGGGTTGAAAAGCCCCTGCATCTTCTGAATTATTCCCAAAAAACCCCCGCCATTGCTACTCAACTGAACAAACCTAAACTATCATACCTGCTAGAGTACCCTCCCAATCAACTTTCACCAGTTCCTTTGTCATGCCTCTATAGTTACCTTTACTCAAGAATAATACTAATGCATCCGATTTCAGTTTCTCCCTCTCAAACTGCAGGTTGAATTCTATCGTATTATGATCACTCACGCATGTATGGGATTGAGAACCAGAGGACATTGGTTTAAGATTAGATGGTCAAGATTTAATAGGAACGTGAGGAGCAACTTTTTAGACTCAGAGGGTGGCGGGTATATGGAACAAGCTGCCAGAGGACGTATTCAAGGCAGGTACAAGAGCACCATTTAAAAAACACTTGGCTAGGTACATAGATAGGAAAGATTTAGAGGGACATGGACCAAAGGCAGGCAATGGGACCAGCGTAGTTGGGGCATCTTAGTCAGCAGGGGCAGGTTGGGCTGAGGGCCCTGTTTCTGTGCTGTATGACTATTTACCCGTTAGTCAATGTACACAAGAGACACAAAGAACGGCAGATGCTGGTTTAAAAGAAAATAACTAATTGCTGGAATTACTCAGCAGGTCAGGCAGCATTTCTGGAGGACATGAATAGGTGATGTTTCAGGTCAGGACCCTTCTTCAGACTAATTGTGGTGGGGGGGGGGAAGCTGCAAAAGTAGTGAGGAACAGGGCAAAGCCTGCAAGTGGTTACAGATGAGGGAACGTTTTAATTGCCAGGTGGGCAGACATAGAAACATAGAAGAATATGTGCAGGAGTAGCACCTTTTAGCCAGCACCACCATTCAATATGATCATGGCTGATCATCTAAAAACAGTACCCTGTTCCTGCTTTTCCCCTCATATCCCTTGATTCTTTTAGCCCTAAGAGCTAAATCTAACTCTCTCTTGAAAATAGCCAATGAATTGGCCTCCACAACCTTCTGTGGCAGAGAATTCCACATATTCACAACTCTCTGGGTAAAAATGTTTTTCCTCATCTCAGTTCTAAATGGCCTACACCTTATTCTTAAACAGTGACCCCTGGTTCTGGATTCCCCCTACTGCGGGAATTTTGTTCCTGTATCTAGCCTGTCTAATCCTTTAAGAATTTGATATGTTTTTATAAGCTCTCCTCTCATCCTTTTAAATCCCAATGAATACAAGCCCAGTCGACCCATTCTTTCATATGTCAGTCCCGCCGTCCCGGGAATTAACCTGGTGAACCTTCACTACACTCCCTCAATAGCAATAATGTCCTTCCTCAAATTAGGAGACCAAAATTGCACACAATACTCCAGGTGCAGTCTCACCAGGGCCGTGTACAACTGCAGTAGGACCTATTTGCTCCTAAACTCAAATCCTCTCGCAATGAAGGCCAACATGCCATTAGCTTTCTTCACTGCCTGCTGTACCTACATGCTTACTTTCAGTGACTGATGTACAAGGACACCCAGGTCTTGTTGCACCTCCCCTTTTTCTAATCTAACACCATTCAGATAACAATCTGCCTTCCTGTTCTTGCCACCAAAGCAGACATACGGTAGAGATGAAAAGGAGACAAAAGAATGTATGATAAGGAGAGAAGAATGAAATGTGAAGCCAGAGGAAGGTATAGGTTGAAGGGTCAGGGTTGAAAGGAGAGCAGAATAGGTGGGTGGGGGAAAAACAAAATTGGAGATTTCAATGTTCATACTGTTGAGTTATTTGCTTCCCATGTGAGATGATGTTCCTCCAGTTTGCATTGAGACTCGTTCTGGCAAAGGAGGCCCAGGAGAGAAAGGACGGTATGGACTGTTTCCATGCTGTATGACAATGATTCTATGCCGTATGACAATATATTAATCTGAATGTAATTAGAGATAAAACCACTACCAACTGAATCACAGCAGATACATTAACACATAATTATTGCTAACAGACTTCTACACATTCTCAAACTACCCATAAATGATAGCCCTTTAATAGGTAAATGGCTATATCAGTTATAAATAGTGATATATAATTATATTATCTGATTGCAAAACAACAAAAATCACTACCTCAGAACAGGTGACAATAATAAACCTAAACCTGTGGAGGACATAAATTGGCATCATAATAGGATCAGTGTTTTCTCTATCAACAATCAAATTAAATATAAGAACAACCATCCAAAATATCTGATTATCATCAATCATTTAATTTCACTTGCAGACAAGGAACTGCAGATGCTGGTTTACAAAATAAAAGGGCACAAAGTGCTCGAGTAACAGGTCAGGCAGCATCTCTGGAGAATATGGATGGGTAACATTTCAGGTCAGGACCCTTCTTCGGACGGACACATAACTAAAGATAGACACAAAAAGCTGACATAACTAGTGGGTCAGACAACAACATCTCTGGAGCAAAGGAATAGGTGACGTTTTGGGCAAAACCCTTCTTCAGACAGTCAGGGGAGAGGAGCTTTGATCTGTCGTTTTTCAGACCTTGCATTATTTTTGTACCCTTCAATATCTGGACTCACCGACTCTGAACGTCTGAACGCCACCCGTTCCGTCTCTCCAGAGATGCTGCCTGTCCCTCTTAGTTACTCCAGCATTTTGTGTCTATTTACCCATTAAATACACGGTGATAATTCGGGGAGGCAAACAATCTCGGGAGATGGGTGGAGTTAGAGAGGCAGACACATTGTGAGTTATCAAACTCACGGGTATACAGAACCCCAAATTATTTCATGTAATTCGAGACTTTTAAACCCTCGAAACTCGACCAGAAACATAGTTGATCAATACGATGCAAGCAATACTCCAGCAAGCTGTTAGATTTGAAATGACAATTATTGATTATAATTGTCCGATGTAAAAAACGACCAAAAGTAACGGGCCGAGACTGTGGGGCCGTGACAATAATCAGTTCCGACCCACTGCTTTATTTCGACCGACAGTTTTATTTCGCGCTCCGAACACAACGACGATAGGCATTAACACATTATAAATGCCAGATTTCCACTCCAGGCCCCAAACCGCGCAGTCGACGTGAGCGAAACCCAGAGAGGCAGCACAGGCCCCACCGCCCGGGCCCGGGCCCACGCCCACGCACCACTCACCCCTTCCATTATCCCGCCGTCGATTTCCAGCTGATGTTCCGCCATTATCGCCCCCCGCAACCACAGACCTCTTCCACACACTCGAAACAGGGTCCGGCTCGAAAAAGCCAACCCGGATCCTTATACCAAAGATCCTTGCTATAGGATCTTTGCTTATACCGCAGTCGCCGGTCAAACTCCGCCTCTCACCGCAGTCAGCGTTCAAACTCCGCCTCTACACCAATCGTTGCTCAAACCCTGCCACCAGTGAATGCCCTCTCCAAGCCCACCCCTAGGGTTGATTTGAACATCGAACAGCACAAGAATAGGCCATTCGCCCCACAATATCTGTGCCAAGACCATCCACTGCAGTGGCCTATCCACAACAGGTCCATGGTTGATGCCATCTCCCTGACCCTACACTCATCCCTGGAATACCTGCATAAGAAGCACATCTATGACAGACTACAACTCTGCTTGCGATACCATTATCCCACCCAACCTCATCTCCAAACTCCTGGACTTGGAGTCAGCATTCCCCTCTGTAACTGGATCCTCGACTTCCTGACCAACAGGCCACAATCAGTGAGAATAGGTAACAAATCATCCTTTCTGATTATTCTCAACACTGGTGCCCCGCAGGGATGTGTTCTCAGCTTCCTTCTATACTCCTTATATACTCATGGCTGTGAGGCCAAATACCAATCCAACACAATTTACAAATCTGCAGACAGCACCCCTATAGTGGGCCGGATATCAAATAACGACGAGACAGATTACATGAAAGAGATTAAGAACCTCGTAACCTGGTGCCCAGCCAACAGCCTCTCACTCAATGTCAACAAGAAAAAGGAGATTGTGATCAACTTTGGGAGGCTAAACGGCACACACACACATACATTGATGGGACCGAAGTAGAGATGGTTGGGAGTTTCAAGTTCTTAGGAATAGATATCACCAGCAATTTATCCTGGATCAGCCACATCGAAGCACTGGCCAAGAAAGCACATCAACGCCTCTAATTCCACAGAAGGCTTAGGAAGTTTGGCATGTCCTCACCAACATCCACAGATGCGCCGTAGAAAGCATTTTATCGGAATACATCACTGCATGGTTTGGGAACATCTCCATCCAGGATCGCAAGAAATCGCAGAGATGTGGAAATAGCCCAGACCATCACACAAACTAACCTCCCTTCCATTAACTCAATCTAAACTTCAAGCTGCCTCGACAAGATCACCAGCATAATCAAGGACCAGTCTCATCCCAGTCACTCCCTATTCTCCCCTCTCCCATCAGGCAAATGGTACAGACGTTTGAAAACACATACCTCCAGATTCAGGAAGAGTTTCTTCCCAGCTGTTATCAGGCAATTCAACTGTCCTCTCGCCAGCTAGAGAGCAGCCCTGACCTCCAATTTGCTTCATTAGAGACCTTCAAATTGTCTTTACTCTGACTTTATTGGACTTTATCTTGCACTAAACGTGATACCCTTTACCCTGTATCTGTACACTGTGGACGGCTCGATTGTAATCATGTAAAGTCTTTTCGTTGACTGGGTAGCATGCAACAAAAAGCTTTTCACTGTGCCTCAATTACAAGCGACAATCATAAACTAAACTGAAGTAAACTAATTTACCTTCACTTAACCCATACCTATCCATTCTCTGCATATCCATATGCCTATGCAAAAGTCTCTTAAATGCCGCTAGCGTATCTAGTTCAATCATTACCCTCGGCCCTTCTTATTTTTGGTACTAAAATGTACCACATCACCATTAACTGTATTGACATGGATTTGCTATGTATTCACTGTTTCTCAATCACATAGGCAAGATATTTTCTATCAGGCACTGCGATACAATGCCTTTCACAGCATGGTGAAGATCCTGTGCTTTCCTTGCAAACAAAACTTGTTTTTTTAACCCTCAAAAGGACACACAAAGTGCTGAGGTAATTCAGCAGGGGTTCATGCAATATCTCTGGAGAGAACGGACAGGTGATATTTTTCAAGTTGAGACCCCCTCCTGCTATTTTAGCCTCTTCAATTGGGTAAATATTAAAAAATGCTTCATGAACATTGAATGTACTTTGAGAGTAGAAAGATGCAACAAAACATTCTGAAGGATGCAATTGGTGTACTGTGTGGGATCAATAAGCCGGTGGCTTTTTGATTGATTGTAGACCAGTCACACAAGAAGATAAATGTTGGATGTAGGGGTTGCCTCCTTAATCTAATATGGAGTGAGTTAATGCATCAGTTTCTAAGTGAAGATGAAAAAGTCAACCGCATGGAGTCAGCTGATAACTACAGAAGTATAAAAGTTATTACAGGAGTGTTTTGGACCAGTTGAAATTTGGAAGGAGTGAGTGCTGAAGGGTTGTAACCAAGTCAGACAAAACATTTCAATGTGCTATATCATTGAATTGCAGAAGTAAGCAGCGTTAAATAGGTGGAAGGAACAAATGTTGCTGATGATGGACAAGTCATGTTGCATCATATTTTCCAACACAAGATTGAACAGGCAAATATCCAAATGTAATACTCAGTGATGAAGCAAAACGTGTACAAGATGTTAGTGAGGATAAATGCCCTTTTATTCTGACGCTGCGCCCTCTGGTTCTCGATGCCCATTACTGGAACATCCTTTCCACGTCCAATTATCTGGTCCTTTCAATATCTGGTAGGTTCCAATGAGCCCCCCCCCCCCCCTCACCCTTCTAAACTCCAGTGAGTACAGGCCGAGAACATTCAAATGCATTTCATACATTAACCCAATCATCCTCGGAATTATTCTCATAAACCTCCTCCGCTGGGGTGAATGCACAGAACCTTTTTCCTAGGATAGAGGAATCAAGAACCAGAGGGTATAGATTTAAGATAAAGGGGAATCATTTAATGGGAGCCTGAGGGGCAACATCTTCACACAGAGGATGGTGAGTATATGGAATGAGCTGCCAGATGAAGTAGTTGAGCCGAGTACAATAACAACTTGTATAAGACATTTGAACAGGTACATGGATAAGAAATGTTTAGAAGGATATAGGCCAGGCATAGTCAAATAGGGCAACCCTGGTTGGGGCATCTTGGTCAGCTTTGATGAGGGGCTGTAGGGCCTGATTCCATGCTATATGACATTAAGTTAGGGTCAAATCATTGCGGGCAACTAAGCCGCGTGCTCCATACTCCTTTCCATTCTTGCATCCAAACGTTTCAGTGAATTCAACAAAGGTTATGTAATGTTGTTGATGCTGCTACCCACTTGGAGGAATTGCATGATGAAGATTATATCCATCGTGCTTCTAAATGGCCAGATACAATACTGTAATTTGGGTAGCACCTCTTTTGCCAATGAAGGAGATGGTGGGGGACGATGTGGAAACTATTTATTTTTGTGTTAGACTGCAGGAACACATCCCATGTTCTTACAGCCTACATCAACATTCCCTTTCTTTAAGATTTTTTCCGTTATGTCATCTCTTCTCTTGTGTTAGCTTTTTATTTTCCAATATGTGAACAATAAGATTGTGCATTCATAATTGAAACTTTTAGCACATCAGAAATGTTGTCTGCCTCTGCTGCCTGTTGTTTTTATGTTTGGGATATGACTTGCCTTGTTGGTTAGGACTGGTGTGAAATTGAGTCATAAGGTCAGAATTATGGTCAGATGAAATCTTTGAAGTGTTCCTTCCAGCAGACATTGATTGCTTCTATTCCCTTGATAGATCATATCCTTTCTTAATTCTCAATTGACAGTACAGCACTTGGATGTCTGGGCCTTAAACTGCCTTGCAGATGCTGATGCCTGTATGGTGCCAGTCAAGAACTAATATGCAGATACATTTATGATTGCAGATGCTCAGAGAACATGGTTGATTAAAAATTATAAAAAATAGCAGAGTCAGGGGATATGGGGAGAAGGCGGGAACGGGTACTGATTGGGGATGATCAGCCATGTTCACAATGAATGGCGGTGCTGGCTCGAAGGGCCGAATGGCCTACTCCTGCATCTATTGTCTATTTAATAAGGGAACCACAGTAAAGGATGTGCCTTACACTCAACATCCAAATGGCAGAGATCCTCTCCTGAATTGAATCTACTGCGCACCACCACCCTCTGACAATAAAGGTTCATGGCTATACTCTGGAAAACATGAATCGCTTCTCATAGTTTTGGATCCGCCGCACAGTCAAAATTATAATTGCCTTTTGCAGTGCGTTTGAGAAAAAGATTGTCTAACAAGACATTTAGGAAGGAACTGCAGATGCTGTTTAACACCAAAAATAGACATAAAATTCTGGAGTAACTCAGCGGGCCAGGCTGCATCTCTGGAGAAAAGACCTTGTGAAGAAGGGACTCAACCCAAAACATCACCTATTCCTTTTATCCAGAGATGCTGCCTGACTCTCTGAATTACTCCAGCATTTTGCGTCTATCTTCTTGTCTAACAAGACCCATGACCTGGACAAACTAGTTGTCTATTCGGCAATGCTCCATGCTTTACTTTACTCTTCTGAGATTTGAACTACCTACAGTATGTATGCCAGTGCATTAGAATGATACCACTAATGCGGTCTCTGCTTTACCTACCAAATGCACCACAAGGATAAGGAAACCAGCATCACTGTCCTCTCCCACACCAACATCCTTAGATTGAGGTCTTCGTCACATTCAGTCAGCTCGATTGGGCAGGAGCCACCTTGTCCACATGCCCACCAGCAGGCACCTGAAATAGATTCTATTCTGATTTTTGTCACAGAAAGAAATTACTAAGTGGATGGAGGAAAAGTTTCAACTATATGGTCAATACCTCTGAAATATTGGAACATTCCCACTGACTCTTGAGAATCTCCAGCCTATGGTGGCTCAAAGTGGAGAAGATCGTTTTTGAAAGGTACTGAGAGCCTCCAGTCTCTTAGACTAGGTCCAGTGTATTCTGCAGATGGGATAGACACACCTTCTGGTGATGCCACTGTTCGCTTTCTGGTGATGCCACTGTTCTCCTTCTGGTGATGCCACTGTTCTCCTTCTGGTGATGCCTCTGTGTTCTCCTGGTGATACCTCTGTTCTCCTTCTGGTGATGCCTCTGTTCTCCATCTGGTGATGCCACTGTTGTGATCCCACTCCTTCTCGGTGAACCCTGTTCCCTGGTGATGCCTCTGTTCTCTCCTTCTCCTTCTGGTGATGCCTCTGTTCTCCTTCTGGTGATCCCACTGTTCTCCTTCTGGTGATGCCTCTCTTCTGGTGATCCCACTGTTCTCCTTCTGGTGATGCCTCTGTTTCTCCTTCTGGTGATGATGCCCTGTTCTCCTTCTGGTGATGCCACTGTTCTCCTTCTGGTGATGCCACTGTTCTCCTTCTGGTGATGCCTCTGTTTCTCCTGGTGATGCCTCTGTTCTCCTTCTGGCGATGCCCTCTGTTCTCTCATCTCTGTGATGCCACTGTGGTGATGCCACTGTTCTGTTCTCCTTCTGGTGATGCCTCTGTTTCTCCTGGTGATGCCACTGTTCTCCTTCTGGTGATGCCTCTGTTCTTCTTCTGGTGATGCCACTGTTCTCCTTCTGGTGATGCCACTGTTCTCCTTCTGGTGATGCCTCTGTGTTCTCCTTCTGGTGATGCCACTGTTCTCCTTCTGGTGATGCCTCTGTTCTCCTGGTGATGCCACTGTTCTCCTTCTGGTGATGCCACTGTTCTCCTTCTGGTGATGCCTCTGTTCTCCTTCTGGTGATGCCTCTGTGTTCTCCTGGTGATGCCTCTGTTCTCCTTCTGGCGATCCCTCTGTTCTTCTGGCGATCCCTCTGTTCTCCTTCTGGTGATGCCACTGTTCTCCTTCTGGTGATGCCACTGTTCTCCTTCTGGTGATGCCTCTGTTCTCCTGGTGATGCCTCTGTTCTCCTTCTGGTGATGCCTCTGTTCTCCTTCTGGTGATGCCACTGTTCTTCTTCTGGTGATGCCACTGTTCTCCTTCTGGTGATCCACCCCACCTCCTGCAGCAGAGCTGGAGCTTTCCACCAAAGATCCCACAGCTACAGGATCTTCGCTTTCCACTGCCCTGCTCGGCCCCTCAGACGCGTGCGCCGTTTTGCGCGTTGAGGTCAGTTCCGAGTAAAATGGCGACGGTGCGGGCTGTCATGGCCGCGCTGCGGGGCGCGGGGTTGAGAATCCCCAGCAGGAGGACCTCGCTCCGACAGGTACTGACTGCACCGCACGGCGTGCATCGACAGCCGACGCCACTTTGAGAGAAAGTGTGAGATCCTTGGATTGGTGCCGCGCTTGTCCTGGGCCGAGCGTTCCTCCCGGTGGTTCTGCCAACTGGGAACTTGGTTGCCTCAGTGAGCAAATTCCATGTTTGACCTCGCTTTAATCTGTCCTTTTTACTCCTTGCCCTTCCATATCTCTCGTCTCCCTGAATCACAATCTGAAGAAGGGTCTGGACCCGAAACGTCACCAATTCTTTCCCTCCAGAGATGCTGCCTGTGCTGCTGTATTACCCCAGCATTTTGTGTCTGTCTAGTTTTACCTTGTGAGTCTTTCTCCAGTACATTGATGGCATCCGGGTGTGGAGCTGAGCTGTCACTGCACAATAGTTGTTTCCATTTGTACATAAATTAAGAATCAAATCCAAATCGATCAAGGTCTCTGATCGGAGCGAACTCAAAATCTGTAAACGTCTAGTTCTTTAATTACAATCTGACCTATTATGCTATGCAAATGACTGTCGCAACATTATCCATCCGCTTAAAACTGAACTGTACAGTGTTAAGATTTTGTCGTTAAATGTTTTGTCCTTTTGTTGCATTTCGTTATATGATGCAGGTGAAAAAATACGTTTTGACTTTAGTCTCTATGTTATGATTGTGATCAAGTGAAGAACCAATGAATATATGGGGATGAGAATGTGATTGAGTAAGTGCGAGCTGATATAATTGTTAGAAGGAGTACTAGGTTAAAAGGTCATAATAATAGATACATGAAGAACAATTGTAAAGTTGTACAACTTGTGATCATAGGTGGTCATTAAAGCCACCTGAGACAATGTTTGAATGTGGAGTTTTTACTGAGATGGCTATGGCAACATTTGGCTGAAAGGGCAAATTAAATTGACTAATAACTCAGTTTGATCATTGATTAGATTAACCTTTGCAAAATTATATGATATTCAAGAAGCTGAAAATAACAAATACAACAGTCACCCCTTACTCCTACATTAACTAACTTCATTTCAATGTTTGCACTACAGCATGTGTGATTGCACAGTGGAACAGGGAACAGTTGAATAACATTGAAGGTCACCTGATTTGGGATCACCATTTGAGGTCTGGTGATAAATATCATTTCTATTTTATGTTGTGCAAATATTAGTAAGTTATCAAAGCATTTAATTCGGATCATTTAAAAACATTAAGACCACAATTCTGGTGTCTTATGATCTTGTATTGGAGAAGGAGAATGAAATGTTCATTTCCACCATTTGAATTATCAATATTTATGTGGAGGTGACATGATGTTAAGAGCTTGCAAGTCTCTTGGCAAGTAACTGACAACTTCAAATGCAAAACCAAGAGTGCCATACTGTCACAATTCTTTGAGTACAAACAGATTTTGTGGATACTGCAAGATGATGTCTAAAGCTACACACTTCTTTAATTTCCTTGGTCTTTTAGTATCTTAAAAGGTACTGAAGGAGTATCTTAAATTTGACATATTTCCCTTTATTCTTGCATATCCTTTAGAAATATCTTCGTTGATTTAGCTTTCAGAGATAGTATTATGTAGGCAAATAAAATCTACAAGTAGGTCTTTGACAAAGTTCCTTGTGGTAGGCTGCTGTGAAAAGTTAGATTACATGAGATCCTAGGAGAGTTAACTGGATGCAGAATTGGTTTCATTGAAGGAAGCAGAGGGTGGTGATGGAAGGCAGCTTTTCGAACTGGAGACCTGTGACTAATGGTGTGTCAGAGAGATCGATGCTGGACTCTTGCTATTTGTGGTTTATATCAACAATTTTAATGAAAATGTACAAGGTACAATTAGCAAGTTTGCAAATAACACTAAAGTAGGTGTTATCGTAGACAGTGAAGATGGTTATCTTTATTACAGCAGGATCCCGATCAAGTGGGCTGAAGAAAAGCGAATGAAGTTTGATGCAGAAATGTGCAGATATTTCCATTTTGGAAAGTCAATGCAAGGCAGGGCCTTCACATTGAATGGTAGGGTGTTGCAGAGCAGAGAGATCTTGGAGTTAGTTCATAGTTCCCTTAAAATGGCATCACAGGCAGATATGGGGGTAAAGAAGGCTTTTCATTCATTGGCCTTCATCGGTCAAGGTATTCAGTATAGAAGTTGAAAGGCTGTTACAGTTGTACAAGGCGTCGGCGAGACAGCATTTGGAGTATTGTGTTCAGTTTTGGTCACCCTCCTATAGAAAGTATATGATTAAGCTGGAAAGAATGCAAAGATTTTTGTGGATGTTGCCAGGACTTTAGAACCTGAGCTGCAGGGAAAGGTTAGGCAAGGAAGAACTTTATTCTTTGGAGCGCAGGAGGCTAAGAGGTGATCTTAGAGATGTGTGCAAGATCATGAGGGGAATAGATAGGGTGAATAGCTCGGGTCTTTTATCTGGGGGAATCAAGAAGCAGAGGTAATGGGTTTAATGTGAGAGGGGAAAGATTTTATAAGAATCTGAGGGGTGGTGGTGGGTATATGGAACGAGCTGCCAAAGGAGATGGTTAAGTTCTGAAAATAGTCAACTGGCCAGGACCTGATGTGGAGAAAGAAGTAATTAATAATCTATTCTTAAATTGAAGAGTGACCAGTGATGACTATACATGGCAGGGATTGAGATGGATTGTTAGTGTGTTCACAATTGGGAGAGGCACTATGTGGAGGTGAAGTACTTTGTTGAAGGTAAGTGCTGAGGCTTTGGATCAAGAGGCTTTGACGAGCGGGCTGAGCAGTGACGGCAGGTTAAGGTGCAGTCTGTTGTTTTTTGTGTGTGCAATTCATTGATTATAGTGCTGTTGAGCTAGCACATAAGATAGTGGAATGCTTCTCCTGCGGGATGTGGGATGTCAGAAACTTCCATTTTCCCTAAGGACTAGACCTGTGGGAAATGCCTGCAGCTGCAGCACCTTGCAGACTGCATTAGGGAACTGGAGCTGAAGCTCTACAACTCTGGGGGTGTGAGACTGTGATAAGTAAGAGTTATAGTGAGGTGGTATTGCCTAAGGTGCAGGCAGAGAGTAGATGGGTGAACACCAGGAAAGAGAGTAGGCAGAAAGTGCAAGAGTCCCCTGTGGTCATGTCCCATGAAAACAGGTATACCCTTTTGGACTATGTTGGGTGGAATGTTCTATGTAGCAGCAGGCCTGGCTCTGAGGCACAACAGGGAAGATTGAAGTCAGTTTGAGCAATTGTCATCAGAGACTTGTTAGTGTGAGGGGGAAAAACAGGCGATTCTGTGGCCATAAACAAGACCCTGGATTGATGTGTTGTCTCCCTGGTGCCAGAGTCCAGGATATCTTGAGCAGTTCCAAAACATTCTCAGGGGGAGGGGGCCATGTCGATGTGCACGTTGGCGTAAATGACCTTGGTACATACCACTGCATGCAGACACCGACGCGGCACTATCGGTCCTACATGATGTGGTATGTCCGCATCCAAACAAGAATCCTGATGCGGCTATGGTGATGACTGGGGATTTTAATAAGGCAAACCTCAAAAATGTTATGCCAAACTTCTGCCAGCACATCACGTGTGTCACCAGGGGGGGAAGTACTTTGGACCATTGTTACACGCCGTTCAGGAAAGGATACAAGGCTGTTTCTCTCCCTCCTTTTGGAAAATCTGACCACACTGCCATATCCCTGCTGCCAGAGTATAAACAACGGATAGTAATGGAAGCGGAGTGACGAGGGACTTAAAGCGGTGGTCTGACCATTCAGATTCCATGCTACAGGATGGGTAGTAAACTCCAGATTACACCAGGTGCCACGTACTAGTGAGGGTAAGAATGGGACAGATGAATATGTGGCTGAGGAACTGGGATTCAGATGTTTAGACCAGTGGCATCTCTTCCTGGGGCACAGGTGACTTATATAAGAGGGACAGGTTACACTTGAACTGGAGGGGGATTAATGTTGCTACTTGGAAGCGTTTGAACTAGATTGGCAGGTGGAAGGACCGATGGGAAAGACTGCTGGGAAGCAAGAGTAAGTCTGAAAGAAAGGACAGGCAGAGAAAGATTATTGAACATGTGAAACTGATGGCCTGAACTTCGACTCAAGGAGAATTGTAGGTAAAACTGATGAACTTAAAAGCCTGGATCAGTGTATGGAACTCTAAACATGGTCATTATGGAGACTTTGTTGCGAGAGGGACAGGACTGGCAGCTCAATGATCCAGCTTTTTGGTGTTTCAGATGTGATCGAGATGGAGATAAGAGGTGGTGGAGTTGCTTTACTAATCAGAGAGAATGTCACAGTGGCACTTGGAGGACATACTGGAGAGTTCATCTGCTGAGGTGACATTCCAATGAGATTATACTATAGACCTCCCAATAGCCAACGGGAGATGGAGGAAATGATATGTAGACGGATTACAGAAAGATGCAAAATCAACAGGGTTGTCATATTGGGTGACTTTAACTTTCCCAATATTGACTGGGACTTACATCGTGCAAAAGGCTCGGAAAGGGCAAAATTCATTAGGTGTATCCAAGAGAGTTTCCTGAAATAGTATGTGTGTAGTCCAACTTAAGGAAGGTTTATACTAGACGTGTTATTGGAAAACAAGTTTGGCCAGGTGTCTGGTGTTTCAGTGGATGAGCATTTTGGGGTTAGTGATCACAACTCCTTAGGTTTTAAGATTATTTTGAGCAGGAATAAATAAGTCTGGATCTTGGAAGAAGGTACCAAATTGGAGTAAGGCAGATTGCTGCATTATTAGGCAGGAGCTTCTCAGAGCAAATCAAGAGCAGTTGTTATTGAGTAATACTGCATCTGACATGTAGAAGTGGTTTAAAGGCCAGTTGATCAAAGTTCAGGACCGGCATGTACCAGTAAGGAGGAGGGATAGGGATGACAAGGTAAGGGAAACTTGGATAACCAAAGAGGTTGCTGAAAGATAAAGGAAACGGAGGTAAAATTTATGAAGATGAAATCAGATAGGGCCATTGAGGCAGATAAAGCATGTAGGAAAGAAAAGCGGTGATTAGAAAGGCTACAATGGACCATGAAACGTGTTTGTCGAGTCAGATGAAGAAAATCCCAAGGCTTTCTATACGTATATTAAAAACGAGAATAACCAGGGACCGCTCAAGTATAAAGGAGGGAATTTGTGCTTTGAATCAGAGGTACTATATGAGTACTTTGCATTTGTATTCACCAAGAAGAAGGACAACGAGGACACAGATCAGTGTGGATAATGGAGTTACTGTGGAGCAGATATTCATGATTGGATTGGGAGGGATGGGCTTGATTCTGTGTTGCATTTGAATGATAATATTGAAAATAAAGAGTTTTCTCATGAGGTGAAGCAAAGGAACAATTAAATTCTACGTGACACAATTAGTACACCTTGGAAATTATGCTCTATATACTGTAGGTTTCGCTTTCAGCAAAATAAAATGTTTACACAAACTGGATAAAGGCACCATTCCTATTGCACACTAAGGCAACAGAAAATGCAGAATATTTAAAATTATTACCTATATCACACATCTGAGGTATGCTTTTACAAAATTGTATTCCCTTCGTTTTTACTGTAATATTTTCTTGTATTCCCTTTCTTGCGAACGCCTATGGACTTTTACCTGTTAAAACAGCGGGAATATAGTCTTTTATTACCCATATCAGCCATAGGTATGGTTTTACAAGTAACAGGGAATATTTTATATTCCCCTTTCTACCAACCCCTTGGATGGAGTTTACCTGTTTAAACAGCGGGGAATAACCTTATATTCACCCTGGTCTCACATCCGCGTTGCGTGACGGCAACGGACGCTGCGTGCGAAATTTGGCTGCCGGTTGCGAGAGGAAAACTTCGACCTTCACATTGTCACATAAATGAATGACATAAATTCATAAATGAAACATAATGTTACATTGTTTTTAGTACCCTTATTTACAATGTTGCAATGGTTTTAGTTTATTTACAATAATGCATATTGTAGATGTCTGATAAAATATAACAATATTG
The DNA here is from genome assembly GCA_035221665.1 of Okamejei kenojei. Lineage (NCBI taxonomy): Eukaryota > Metazoa > Chordata > Chondrichthyes > Rajiformes > Rajidae > Okamejei > Okamejei kenojei. The sequence goes on along the minus strand of CM069140.1, from coordinate 16,026,940 downwards.
ACACGACATATATTGCCCTCACTAGATCCATATTGCCTCGTCTTCGATCGGGCAATAAATCTACTTCAGGCAATATATGTCGTAAAGGCCAGTCAATATTAATATTCCCCTGGTCACATTTGCAACGTGACGGCAACGTGACGCTGCGTGGGAAATTTAGAATATTCTGCATTTTGGTTGTGGAAGTCCGCCGAGCTGAGATGTGATGTCTGATATGGGTAAATAATAACAATATTGACTGTCCTCCTTTGGGAGAGATACGACATATTGCCCTCACTAGATCCATATTGCCCTCGTTCTTCGACTCGGGCAATATGAATCTACTTCAGGCAATATCCCCCCAAGCCTCAATAATTCTATTATTATTTCAATGTTTTTATTATGTATGCTGTATCACATTGCACAATGCACTGGCTGTTTACTATTTTTAAGACATTAACCTTTAATAAAATATATTGTAAGAACAATTTACCAAAACTTGTGATGTGCAGTAATTGGTTAGATTATTGATAGAAAAGTTTACAGATATAGCATATCCATCCATCATACAAATATAAATGTGTCCTTCCAACTTTGATTGCTGGCCAGCAGTTGAAGTCAAATGTTGATCTTGTAGTTAAAACATGGCTGATGCTATTTTGGCAGTGCTAATGAATGGAGTCACTGCTACTCAATTAATACTTGTTTCTCCCAATTTTTCTTTTCTATCACTCAGCAACAGAAGTGAATTGAAAATGTAAAATGTCTCTTTTCCCCCTTTCCCAAGTCTTATAATTGCAAAACTGCCACTGAAGTCATATTGTTACATCTGTTTTTTGTCTCTGTCTTTGCCAGGTATGTGTGCACCATTATAGGTGTTGTAGTAATGGCCATTTTATGAAGCCAGAATACCTTGTATTTAACAAGTCATCTATTCGACTCAGCATACCGTTGAGAACTTTAAGAACCTCTGCTGGTAACTGAGATGTTCACTAGTTTCTTGTTAACTCATACTTCAGTCAGATTACTTGGGTCAACTGCTAGCTGACATTTTTATTTCATTTTTTTAGCTGTTAATGGCCAGGTTGTCCAGTTTAAACTTTCTGATATTGGAGAAGGAATCACAGAAGTTAATGTGAAAGAATGGTGAGTTGATTCCAAATTATGATTTAGGGAAAAATTGTATTTGCAGAATTACTGTGGGCAGTAAAAAAACATTTTGTTCATAAAATTGATTTATTGGTGTATTTCTGACAATATACAATTTTACAATATAAGAATCTCTTCATTTGACTTGTATTTTGTCTGATACAATTGCTAAGAGCTAATGTAATATAGTCCAGGATCATGTGATCTGGTGAAATATTTTTTGTTTAAATTGTATTGTGAATTTAAATTATGTCTCATAATATCCGTTAAATGTTGTGAGTCATAACCAGTGAATTACTTTACTGGACAAACAAGGTGGCTTTTTTTGCACGCGATAAAATCTTTCATATAGTATTATGGTGAATGGCACCTTGTGTTAAAGAAAGACAGATGCATTTATTTAGCCTCTTTTACGCCTCAAGATGAATGGACCAAAGCATTACACAATCATGAGGTAAATTTGAAAAACAGCCACTGCAGTGATTTTGGTTGAGGAATGTTGGATCAAATATCAGAATCATTTGTTTCCGTTCTCCAAAAATACCTATTATTTACATCTTGGTTAATATTCATCCCAAAAGCTATTATCTCTGAGGTTCAATGCTCCATTAATATCAGTCAAAATTGCATGTAAACTCTTCAAACCTGCAATACTGCCTAACAAACCAAATAGCTTGCAGTACTGAAGTGAAGTCACTGATGAATGTAAAACTTTGACAAGGACAGGATATGTATATTTTTGACAATTATGGATTCTACTTGCTCCTCCTCATTAAATTCCAACTAATTTTTTTTAAAGTAACATCAAACACTTTTAGAAGATTCAAGGAACTGCAGATGTTGGTTTACAAAAAAAGACACAAAGTGCTGGAGCTCAGGCAGCATCTCTGGCGATATTTTGTGTCAGGACCCTTCGTCAGACTATTATTCTGTAATCTTGCGAGGTTTAACTCATTTTTTGTGTTCCTGTATACCGATTGTTGATTTCCTCAAGTCGTCTTACTGTTTTCAAATTTGATATATTGCTTTATGGATGTTGTCCTTCAACTTGTCTGGAAGTCAGACAGATCCAGTTTACCTTGGGTAACTTCTAGGATAACTGGGTAACTTCTACAACACCTCCTATCCCCCTCCACTTGGACCCTGGCTAATCTTTCACTTGTTTCTTCAACCCACCCCCCCCCCCCCCACCAGAAATCCTACGATAAGCTTTATAGTTGGTAACTGTGTATTTCTTTTGGGCTCACACCTTCTTCTATCAACAACCTGCCTCTCAGGGAAACACATCGCTGAGGTCGTCTTTTACCAGCCATGATTTGTTCGGCCCTCTCTCCCAGTTTTTTTCTCCACTCTCCCCCCCCCCCCCCCCCCCCCCCACCTCAATCAATCTGAAGAAGGGTTACGGCTTGAAACATCACCTATCCATTTATTCCAGCTGGCCTAACTGCTTTTTACTAGCTGCCAAACCCACTGAGTTACTCTAGCATTTTGTGTCTATCTTTGGTATAAACCAGCATCTGTAGTTCCTTGTTATTACATTTTAAACTGCTCCACTGCAAAGTCTCTTCAGGGAAAATGCTTACTTTGAAGAAGTTCTCATCTCTCCAAATGTTCTTTGAGACCCTCTCTCACAGCTCCCCCCCGTAATTCCAGAAGTTCTGTTCTACAACCATGTTTTAAACCCGGACTCGCTACCACAGCCTCAACACTTGCCTGCACTGCATCTTCCGCCTTATGGCTTCCAGCTCCAGACCTCCCAGTTCGGACCAAACCCGGATACAGGTACCAACAATCAATGCATCTCTTCTCAGTTCTCCTTCTGCTGTGGTTCCACACTGGCCGCAGCACCGGCACCAGCAGGCCCTCGCTCTGACTCACCCCCAGCTCCAGGCCTCACTCACTCACACCTGCCATGGACCTCAGTTTTACTTAATTCTCCGCCAGATCCACATCTTCAATAGACGCTTCCTTGCTGACCTGGTCTCTAGTAAGAATTACGAGCTTTCCTACCAGACCAGTCTCTCCGCTGACTTTCTTCAACAGTCGCTCTCACGACCACCTGCAGGCCCAAGGCTTCATAGATCGCATCACACGCCTGAGGGCCAAGACCCACAGCGGCATCGCCGCCAGGAGGAGGGACACCGACGGTCACTGCCTCTCCAACCTTCACCACTTCCCCGACTGCTCCCAGACCGGTGCCACTGAAGCTGCCTCCACCGCCAACCTTCACACCTCCCTGGCCACTTCCAGGTCGGGGCGACTGAAGCTGACTTCACCATTGGCCATGTCTGCACTCTGTCTCCCCACGGGCCAGAGTTCTGTCCATCCTTGTTTCTCCCCGCCCATCAGCAGGCTGGAGACGTTTAATCACCTGAGTTTCAAGGCCCAGCTCTAGGTTGAGCCTCCACGCTGCTGGCTCCAACAACACCACATGGTTTAATTCTCCTACTGACTTGCCTGGCTCCTACTCCTTCCCCCTTCCAACAAGCCTCTATAATGGTACTGCTGGATCCGGCTGCTCTTCCTTTTAAACCATGCTACTTCTACTACCCCAACCTATACACTACTAATAGCACCTCCCTCCTCCCACGAACCCCATCATTCCCAAGCCTCACCCAAGCCTCCTTCTATCCCTCCGTCCCCAGCCCTTACCCTGTCGTATTTTTACCATCTTCCTTGAACTTTCCAATACAGAATGGTCAGTTATCAACAGGGGCCTTACCCTGTACGCCCCCACCTCAATAAATTCTGGGCTGTCATGATGTATTTTCTTTGTTGCCACCGGGCCTTTTTCTATGGGAAGGAATCTTCACTGTCAGTGAAGACCCTTCTCCAAATTCCTCCTCCTCCTCTTGGACTTCCGCTGCGGGCCTTCTCGCTCTCTGGGCCTATTTATAACCGCCAGAGAGACATCAACTGTCTTAACTTCTCTACGATCCTTATCCACTCCAGTCTCGCCCCTCTGAACACGCAGTCTTCTGTTTATTTCACAACACTGGGACATTGTCATTTTACCCCTGCCGGACAGAGGCGGAGATCTCGACACCTCCCTCCCTTTTCTATTTCTCTGTCTCCATCACAGGGGGCAGACTATTGACTGACGTCTACTACAAATATACCGACTCCCACGGTTATCTGACCACACTTTCTCCACCCTGAAAGATGCTATCCCTATTCTCAATTCCCCCGGATCTGCTGCACTACTCCCAACGTGAGGCTTTTCATCAGAGGACATCCGAGATGTTCTCTTTTTTTTTTAACTTGTTTTCCCCCTGGGCTGTCATAAATGGATTCCTCGCCCGCATCCTTTCGTGTCCTGTACATCTGCTCTCGCTCCCACAGACACACCAAGGATAAAGTTCTCCTGGTCCTCACTTTTCACCCACCGACCTCCACATCCGACACATCATCCACCGGCATTTCTGTCACCTCCAAATGATCCCACCGTTAGTCACATCTTTCTGCCTTCTGCAGAGACTGCTCCCTTTGCAACACTACAACCCCCTCCCCAGATATTTTCTCTGCCACCGCAGGAGATGTAACACCTGTCTTTGTCCCTCCTCCTCCGACTCCATCCAGGAACCCCAGCCGTCTTTCTATGTGAAACAGAGGTTTACAAGCACCTCCTCTAACATCATCACTACATTCGCGTTCCCAATGTGGCCTCCTGTATATCATGCTGACTACTTCCACTCGGAGCACCAAGCTGTACCGGATCTCTCGGTTGCTAACCATTTTAACTCACTTTCCCCTGAGCCTCCATTGCCAGAGTGAGCTTGCATGCAAACTGGAGGAACACCACCTTATATGTTTGCTTAAGTAGCTTACAACAATGGTATTGTATCCAGAATTGTCCAATTGTAGGTAACTTCTACCTACACCTCCCTTAACCTTTCAGCCCACCCCACCAAAAAATCCAACACCAAAGCTTTTACAGTCTGCAACTATGTATTTCCTTTATGCTCATACCAGTTTCGATCCAGCAATCTGCCTATTGGAGAACACCCTTGCCTGAGTCACCTGTTGCCTGTGATTTGACGCCCCTCTCTTTCATTTTTTTTACTCACTCCCACTGCAATCAGTCTGAAGAAGGGTCCCGACCTGAAACGCCACCTATCCATTTTCAGCAGATGCTGCCTGACCAGCTGAGTTACTATGGCATTTTGTGTCTATCTTTGATAGAATCCAGCATCTGTAGTTCCTTATTTTTTGATCCAGAATACAACTACTAGGAATCTAATTGAGTTTTGCATAGAGACTGCAGCTTTAAAAAGCTAAACAAAATAAATATCTTGAAATAGAGTAATAAAAAGTATAACATCAAGAACTTAATCACTTGAAATATATTGGTTTGGAGTTGCTAATCAGTCGCTAGATGGGGCTACAACCCAACAACTGCTAAAATTTAGAAACAAAGAACTGGATACTGGTTTACAAAAAAAGACACAAAGTGCTGGAATAACTCATTGGGTCAGGCAGCATCTCTGGAGAACAAGGAAAGGTGTGTCTGAGGAAGGGTCCCAACCCAAAACATTGCCTATCCATGTTCTCCAGAGATGCTGCCTGACTCCCTGAGTTACTCCAGACTTTGTGCTTTGAACTGCTAAAATAGTTTGGTCAATCTTAATTATAGTATTACTGTGTCCTCCATAATGTTTGGGACAAAGACTCATTTATTTATTGGCCTCTGTACTCCACAATTTGAGATTTGTAATATAAAAAAATCACATGTGGTTAAAGTGCACATTGTCAGATTTTATTAAAGGGTATTTTTTATACATTTTGGTTTCACCATGTAGAAATTACAGCTGTGTTTATACATAGTCTCCCCATTTCAGGGCACTATAATGTTTGGGACACGGCTTCACATGTGTTTGTGATTGCTCAGGAGTGTTTAATTGCCTCCTTAATGCAGGTATAAGAGAGCTGTCAGCACTGAGTCTTTCCTCCAGTCTTTCCATCACATCTGGAAACTTTTATTGCTGTTCATCAACATGAGGACCAAAGTTGTGCCAATGAAAGTCAAATAAGCCATTATGAGACTGTGAAACAAGAATAAAACTGTTAGAGGCGTCAGCCAAACCTTAGGCTTGCCAAGATCAACTGTTTGGAACATCATTAAGAAGAAAGAGAGCACTGGTGAGTTTACTAACTGCAAAGGGACTGGCAGGCCAAGGAAGACCTCCACAGCTGATGACAGAAGAATTCTCTCTATATTAAAGAAAAATCCTCAAACACCTGTCCAACAGATCAGAAACACTCTTCAGGAGTCAGGTGTGGATTTGTTAATGACCACTGTCTGCAGAAGACTTCATGAACAGAAATATAGAGGCTACACTGCAAGATGCAAACCACTGGTTAGCTGCAAAAATAGATGACTCGTTACAGTTTGCCAAGAAGCACTTAAAAGAGCGACCACAGTTCAGGAAAAATGTCTTGTGGACAAATGAGATGAAGATTGACATATCAGAGTGGTGGCAAGAGCAAAGTATGGAGGAGAGAAGGAACTGCCCAAGATCCAAAGCATACCACCTCATCTGTGAAACACGGGAGTAGGAGTGTTATGGCTTGGGCATGTACGGCTGCTGAAGGTACTGGCTCACTTATCTTCATTGATTATACAACTGCTGATAGCAGTAGCATAACGAATTCTGAAGTGAAAAGACACATTCTATCTGCTCAAGTTCAAACAAATACCTCAAAAAGGCATTGGCCGACGGTTCATTCTGCAGCAAGACAATGATCCCAAACATATTGCTAAAGTAACAAAGGAGTTTTTCAAAGCTAAAAAATGGTCATTTCTTGAGTGGCCATATCAATCACCTGATTTTTATATGCTGAAAAGAAAAGTGAAGAAGACTAGCCCCCAAAATAAGCATAAGCTAAAGATGGCTGCAATATAGAGCATCACCAGAGAAGACACCCAGCAACTGGTGATGTCCATGAATCGCAGACTTCAAGCAGTCATTACATGCAAAGGATATGCAACAAAATACTAAACATGACTTATTTTATTTACATGACATTGCTGTGTCCCAAACATTATGGTGCCTTGAAATGGGGGGCGCTGCTGTAATTTCTACATGGTGAAACCAAATGTATAAAAATGGCCTGTATTAAAATCTGACACTTTAACCACATGTGATTTTTTCTATTACAAATCTCAAATTGTGGAGTACTAAGGCAAATAAATAAATGATGGTTCTTTGTCCCAAACATTATGGAGGGCACTGTAGAACGAGTCTTTAATGCCTTTTTTGGGTAACCTCTTTGACATTTGCCATTTTATGAGGTCTAACAGGCTAAATTTAGGGATCATATTCCACCAATTGAGGTGTCTAGAATCGGGGACCACAGTCTCAAAATAAGGGGACGTAAATTCAGCGAAAATGAAAGTAGCTTACTTCAAATAGACAGAGTGACTTTGGAATTCTGTGGGGGTGCAACGCCAAGTACGATCAAGATCAAACGCTTTTTTAACCTTAGGATATTAAGGAAATTAAGTCACCAGGTTAAAGCAGAAAAGTGACATTGAATTCAAAAGTGTATGATTTTATTAATTGGTGGAATAGGTGCAAGATGCCAAATGTACTTTTTTTAAAGTTCTTGTCTCCATCAAATGATTTGTGTTTTTGTTTGTTCGTATAGATAGTGGACATAGCTGAGCCCAATTTAAGCTTCATTCTACGCTATTATTATCAGATTTTTTTTAAAGTATATTTTGGACACACTTGGCAGAAACTTAGAGAAGCTATATTTGTTTTTCTACAGATATTGCCTGACGTGCTGAGTATTTCATAGAACATATGAATAAGTCAACAAAATAGAGAGAGTACAGAGGAGATTTACTAGAATGTTGCCAGGGTTCCAGCAACTATGTTACAGAGAAAGGTTGAACAAGTTAGGTCTTTATTCTTTGGAGCGCAGAAGGTTAAGGGGGGACTTGATTGAGGTCTTTAAAATGATGACAGGGATAGACAGAGTTGACGTGGATACGTTTTTCCCATTGAGGGTAGGGAAGATTCAAACAAGAGGGCATGACATGAGAATTAAGGGACAGAGGTTTAGGGGTAACGTGAGGGGGAACTTCTTTACTCAGAGGGTGGTGGCTGTGTGGAATGAGCTTCCAGCAGAAGTGGTGGAGGCAGGATCGATTTTAACATTTAAAAGTAAAGTGGATAGGTATATGGACGTGAAGGGAATGGAGGGGTATGGTCTGAGTGCAGGTAGATGGGACTAGGGGAAAACAAATGGTCGGCACGGACTGGAAGGGCCGAGAGGGCCTGTTTCCGTGCTGTAATTGTTATATGGTTATATGGTTATATGAAATATAGAACAGTACAGCACAGCAACAGGCCCTTCTGCCCACAGTTCCCATGCTGAACATGATGCCAAGTTAAACTAATCTACTCTGCCTGCATGTGATCGATATCCCCCCGTTCCCTGCATGTGATCCATGTGCCTATACAATCCACCTCCATCCTTGGCATCCAGGCATCTGTGTTTAACAAATAATTACCCATCTCTTTTCAACATTTTCTTTTTAAATTCAACATCCACCATTATACTTTTTGTAATGGGATTTTCCCAACAGCTACCATACTTGTATTACATTCTTAGATGTTCTTGGTTCCAGTGAGCCTGTACAAGAACTCTATAAAGAAGCCGGCATGGCATATGGGGACTGTGCATACCATTACGTGGTGCAAACAAAGAACTGCAAAAGCTGGTTAATACACAAAAGGACACAGTGCTAGAGTAACTCAGCAGGTCAGAGAGCATCTCTGGAGAGCATGGATGAGACGACGTTTTGGGTCGAGACCTTTCTTCAGACTGATTGTAGGTGTAGAGAAGAAAGCTGTAAAAGGGAAGAGGTAGGACAAAGCTTGTCAGGGGGCTTTTCCACTGCAACTGCACCTTCAGGATCATGGCCTCGATGTTGACCAGGACAGCCTTGCCCAGAACTTCCAGCTTCTCACCCTGTCGTACCACTTGCTGCCTATGAGTGACCACAGCATTCTTGTGTGGAAACACACTAAATATGTTATGTGTTCAGTAAAGCTACCAAGTCTCATAGTCATGTAAAAGGCTTGTGAGTAAAACTGCTTTGTACACATGATCTTGGTTGACAGCTCGACATTTCTGTGCTTCACCACACGAAAGAGCGGCAGACCAAGTGACTGGCTGCACTTGCTGATTCAAGCTTTTGTTTGTATGTTGAGACAGCCATCAGAAGAGATGACGCTTGAAGTGATCGACAGCCTTCATCTTGCTTTCCCACCGAATTGTGTAATCATTAACAAGTATTACTCCCAATCATTAATTTGGCTTTATACAATTGAGGATGGAGCACTGATCCTTTGGGTTCTATCTGCTTCCAGAAGACATTTCTTCCAACTGGTTTTGTATCTGATCCAGTCCTCAATATAACATGGTCACCTCAATCCTATAAGCACTAATTTTATACGTTCACACTAGTTCTATGTTATCCCAGTTTCTCTTCTATTCCTTATACACTAGGGACAATTTACAGAGACCAATAAACGTGCAAATCTGCATGTTTTTGGGGTGTGGGAGGAAACAGGAGCACCCCGATGAAACCCACACAGTCACAGAGAGAACATACAAATTCCACACAGACAGAACCCAAGGTCCAGATTGAACATTGTCCCTGGCACTGTGAGGAGGCAACTCTGCAGTGCCGCCTCCAAGTTAACTTCTTGTTTGACTCATTGAATACCTCTTGAAATTGTAACACTACTCCCTGGTTCCCTTTACTACGGCTTCAAAATAAAACACATGTCAAGCACACAATCCTTTTCATAAATTTTACAAAATTCTGCCCAATTATGTTTTGATTATATAAGTGCATGTCACCACATTATTAGTACACTTGCATTGGTATTGTTCCTACCACTGATGTAACTGGACGAGTCCTCTTCATGAAGGGCACAGCCTTCAAAGTTGTGTTATAGCAAAATACAAAATGTCAAGTTTGATTACAAATCTGAAGAAGACTGGAAGGCTAAAATCTGCTCATTCATTATTTCTGCAAAACTTTTTTTAAACTCAGGAACGGTCCTTGGATTCAAGAATCTGTTAGTTTCGACTCCATTTAATTTCTTCAGCATTATTTCTTTATTAATATATATTTATTGAGTTACTTCGTTCACCACAATTTTTTAAATGCTTTGTGCTTCATCTAGAGTGAAAGATAGTCCATATTTATTAATGTGTAATACATTTAAACTCCCCTCTCTGTAATATCTCGCTCTGTGAGGGAAGCATGCATACTTTAACTAATTTCTTTATTTGTATGCATAGTATGGCAGATGAGTGAAAGCTATTATTTAAAATATAGAAAGACAGAGAGCTCTAACTCTGCTGCAAACCTGCTCGATAACCAAGCTTATTGTTTTTTTAAATTCTGGCATTTATCAATTGTGTCCTCCGTCTCTGCTCACAACTTACTTTCCCATCTATCTGTATATTACCTGCCTCTCAACATCTTTCCTATAACATAGTGCGCATAACTAACACAATACTCTAAATGTGGCCTCACCAACATTTTATATAACTATAACATGACCTCCCAACTATACTCAATACTCTGTCTGTTGAAGGCCAATGTGAAGGCCTTTTTGACCATCCTATCTACCCGTGACTACACTTTCAAGGAACTATATATCTACACTCCTAGATCCCTCTGGTCTACAACACTCCACATAACCCTACAATTCAAAGTGTAGTTCCTGCCCATGTTAGACGTCCCAAATGTAACTCCTCACATTTTTCTGTATTAAATTCCATCAACAATTCCTCAGCCCACCTGCCTAGATGATCAAGATCCTGCTGCCATTTTTTGACAACCATCTTCACTATCTACAATACCACCCACTTTTGTGTTATCTGCTAACTTACTAATCATGCCATCTATGTTCTCATCCAAATCAGTGATATAGATAACAAACAGCAATGGGCCTAGCATTGAATCATGAGGCACATTATTAGTCACAGGTTATCCTTTAATTTTCTTTTTCTTTCTAGTAATTTATTGGACAGCCTTGAATCATCCCAGGCCTGCAGTTGAGGAAATTACCTGTGAAACACTGGTGAAACAAATTGTTGTCGCTCATTGAGAATATCAGTAGTTCTACTTGGGACTATTTTCCAGCCAAATCTAATTCTGTCTTTTAACTTTGCAGCAGCTTTGACCATGAAGCCTCTATAACATTTCTTATAGCTGTATGTTCCAATATGTTGTACTGATTTATTTTCTCTGATTCTAATAGGTACGTAAAGGTAGGAGATACAGTATCACAGTTTGACAGCATCTGTGAAGTTCAGAGTGATAAAGCATCAGTTACAATAACCAGCCGTTACGATGGTGTCATTCGAAAAATTTATTATAACGTGGATGACACTGCTTATGTGGGCAAAGCACTCGTTGATATAGAAACCGAAGCTGTAAAAGGTACATCGAACCTGGGTGCTGATTGGTTAGGGGAAGAAGTTGGTTACCACTGATTATTTATGTAAAAACGTTTGATTTCAATCGGATGCCAGTATAACCTGCAATTTGGGAGGATAGATGATAGTGACAATATAAGTAGAATTAGTATAATTAAAAGTGAGTTGTACCAGCAGAAGGGCAGCATGGTGGCGCTGTAATAGAGTTGCTGCCTTACAGTGCTTGCAGCCCTGGAGACTCGGGTTCGATCCCAACTACGGGTGCTTCTGTACGGATTTTGTACGTTCTCCATGTGACGGTGTGGGGTTTCTCCGACATCTTCGACTTGTTCCCAAACTCCAAAGACGTAGAGGTTTGTAGATTAATTGGCTTTGTATAAGTGTAAATTGTCCCCAGTGTGTGTAAGATAATGTTAATGTGCAGATATCGCTGGTCGGTGCGGACTCGGTGGGCTGAAGGGCCTGTTTCCACTCTGTGTCTCTCAACTAAACTAAACTAAAAGGTACATACCTATGTGTCCTTTGGGGGTATAAATGCATGCAAGAAGACTATTTAAGTGCATGAATAAACACACTCATTTTTTAATAAATAAATGACATCCTTAGCTTTGAAGCGTAAAATGCAAAGGAAAGAACAATTACTATTCCGTATGATTAACTGGTTAGACATCCATAGACGTGCAGATTTGTAGGTTAATTGGCTTCGGTAAATTGCCCCTAGTGTGTACAATGCATAACTGGGATAACATAGAATTAGTATACGCTGATCATTGGTCAGCGTGGACTTCTTCTTCTTGCGTATGGCGTGCACAGCCTAAAGTTGTAGGACAACTTGTTCTAGCCATGTCTAGCCTGTCCAGCATTCATCATGTGACAATCTGCCCATTCCGCACATTAATCTAGTAAACCTCCAAATTATTTTCAACAGATCCTTTCTTAATAAAGGCCTCCGAGTACTCCAGATAACGATTCACCCATATTCTAACTAGCCTTTGTGGTAGTTCACCAAGCAATAAACAACACTCTGCATCTTTCCGAATTACTTGCTGCACTTGTACATTGGCATTTTTCATTATATTCTCTTTATACAATAAGATTATGTTGCATCACAAATCTCTGCAAGTCTCACTATTCGGAAAAAGTGTATTTTTTTAAATTATTTTTCTATCAAACAGAGAATTTAACATTTCTCACGTTATTGTCCATTCCCAGATCTGTATACATTCGCTTAATCCATATTGCCGTTGTAGCCTCCTTATTTCCTCCTCGCAATGATTTCCTGCCTATCTTTGTACTATCAGCAAATTTAGAATCTATAACCACTTTGTCTTTGTCTAAGAAAAAGTGAAATACATCTTGCCAACTCTTTTCTGATATCCATTTAATCCGCACAGGTATATTCTGCAATAATCTTTGATGTAGCAACTAATCACATGCTTTCTTAAAACTAAGCATAGTACATCCACTAGTTTTCCTTAATCCACAGTGCATATTATATTTTTTCTATGAATTGGTAAAACATAAATTCCCTTCCATACAAAGCCACATTGATTTTCCATGATTTGATTTTATTTTTAAATTTCAATAAATATGGAATATTTAATGGTACATATAATGCTAGCTATTCTGTAGTTTTCAACCTTCTTTCACCTTTTAATAAAGGAGTTGCATTTATTATTTTCCAATCTAATGGAACATTTCCTGAATCAAGGGAATTTGGGTAAATTGAAAGCAACACATCAACAATCTTGCAAGCCACCTTTTTAAAATTCAGGGATGAAGTCCTTTAGCACCTAAAGACGTCAGCCCATAGCTCCAATAGTTTGTTCAGTATCACTTTCCTGGTGATTATAATTGAGTTTCTCCCTCCCAATTCCAATTTTACAGTTATTTCTAGATTTTTACAAGTATCCTCTATAGTGGAGATGCAAAATACCTGTTTACTTCATCAGCCAGCTTCTATTTTACCCTTATTAATTTCACACTCACTTTTTAAAAGGCCAACACTCAAACTAATACATTTTACAATATCACAATTTTTTTTTAGATCTGAGCACAACTAAGGCTTTAATCTATGCGATATGTACTGTTAACTATGGTGTGACTAGGCCTCATCTTGTCATGTTAATTCACTCTTCCAAACAAAATATTTCTCCCTCTTTTGAATGTAGCACATTGCCTCTGCTGAGGAATGTAGCTAAAGATTTGGCTGACTCTATGTCTGGAATACTTTTTTGTGTGGTGGTAAAGGTCTTCAAAAGATGAAGCTGCTTAAACAACCCTTTAAATTGGATTTTTGTCAGTAAATAGACTGTATCGTGGCAACCAATGCTCTGGCTTAGTAAGGGCATTGGAAGAAGGATCCCAGCAGAGATTGTAACCACTAATAACATCTGTTCCACTGAAAGCTTTTGAGACAAAGAGCCTTTCTCTCATGACTGATATGTGGTGTCATAACAGTGTTTCTACAGTGGGCCCAGTACAGGTGATGTACATTTTCTGTAATGCAAAAACCTTACCCGCCCACCAGAACAATAACTGCCATTGTGATTGTTGCCAGATCAATTGGACTGTGTAACTTGGTAAAATTGCTTTTGCAGGATGTAAACATAAATATAGCAAGACTTCTAAATTATTCAAGCTTGAAAGGAAATTAGAGTCATCGCCAGACAGCATGGGAACAGGGCCTTTAGTCCAACTCATTCGTGCTGATCAAGGTGCTCCGCCCATTTAAGCCCGTCCCATTACCTTTGGCCCATTTCCTATCCATAGTTAGTTGACACTTTATTTTATACTGTATCTCTCTCCACCCTCTGCCCATACTCCATCACCATGCTCTTCTTGAATAAATGCTCTTCATCTCCTCAATATTTCCACCAGTTATTTTAAATCGTTGCCTCCTGGACATTAATCTTTTTGCTACGAGATGCAAGTTAAAATTCCCACTATCTGCCGTGTTTATTTTGCATACCACAAAAAGTTAACTCGAGTTTGTATTCTCTTTCTTCATAAATAAAATTAATCTGTCCTAGCATCATCATCATACTCCTCTATTATGTCTAGCTTTGTAACTTTCCTGCGAAGTGGTGGCCATAACTACTGATTTACTCAGTTTCTGTCTAATCTCCCTGCTCTACACTTTGTTTTGATTAATGAACGTTTTCTCAGTCACTTCCATAACAATCATTGACTGCAACTTATGGGTTTAACTTGCTCTAGGATATCTTTAACATCCATCAATAATAATTTTGTACGACAGACCAAGTAACCAATGATACTTATGAAGTGTCTGTCATCTTCCCGATGTAATAATATAGCTTTGCTGTTGCTACAATTGTAAAATCAGGTCCAGTATTTGCACAGCAAAGTGAGATGTATTTTAAAACAATACAAATTGGAAAGGCTCAGGTAGGATCAAATCATAAAAGGGCATGAAATCTTAACATTATTTTTCTGCAATTTAGCATAGCAGCAGCAAAAATGATCAACTTCCCTTTGCTTCTGTCATAGCTGTTGTTCCAGAGCAAGATGTTGTGGAAGCACCTGCAGTGTTGAATGAGGAACATACTCACCAAGAGATAAAAGGGCAGAAAATACTAGCAACGCCTGCTGTGCGCCGGCTCGCTATGGAGAACAATGTAAGTTATAATATGCTCTGTTCATGAGTAGGTACATGTTTATCTCACATTCACATTGAATGGCTGAATCACTTCTGCCGTTAGAATAATAAGGCAGATTTGTTTCAAAACTTTTTCCAGTAAAATAACAAAAATAAGAGTTTTTGGTTTAATGTTGTATTTTATAAATTCAATGTTATTTGCGGTTAATACTCCTCGGCTGCAAGAGAAAAATGACCCTGCAGAAATACATGAGTTTTATGCAAATGTTGCCATGGGCACTGAAAGATATTTAACTACTTGTGTTGTAACTGTTTGAGAAGATACTGCACGTAGAACAGATCCAAACAATGCAGTTCGTGTTCTTACTTAAATAGTATCTGATTTTTTTTGTGTACTGTAATTGAGGTGATTTACAGGATGTCATTGTTCATGTATAGCTCTCAACGCTACTAAATCTCTAAGCTTCATTCAGCTTCCATTGAATGGTGACAGATGCTTGGTGTTTCATTGCAATTTCAACTGCATTTTAGCTGCTTTAAATACTCAGTCTAGTTTCACCAGAACAGTAAGAACAGAAAATACTGGAATTGTAAGCAGGTTAGTCTCAGACTAACTTTGGAAAATCATAAGACCTAGTTGGATTTCTGCACTACTGCTAGCCTGCATATTAATTTTTTTCATTTTACAGAGACGGTAGCAAACAGTATTTCTTCCCAATATGATTAATGGTCACCATCATTGATGAAAATGTGACCTGGGCATTTGCACATCAGATATTGCACTACTCTATTTTTACCTTTTAACCATTTCAACTCCTTTGTTGCTTTAGCAGTATGTATGGGATCATTGTCTTGCTGCAGAGTGAACCGCCGGCCAATGAGTTTTGAGGCATTTGTTTGAATGTTTTAATTTAGTTGGAGATGCCAAGGACAGAATGCAACTGCTTGGGGATTAAGAGATTAAATGATGAACAACTTTGCCACTCAATCTCTGTCTTCTTGTGTAGAAGACAAACACTATAGAGATGGATCATAGATGACTCTTGTGTCGGAAGGAATTGCAGACGCTGGTATAAACCGAAGAGAGACACAACAAGCTATTCCCTTTCTCCAGAGATGCTGTCTGATCCGCTGAGTTACTCCAGTTTTACAGTGCCCTCCATAATGTTTGGGACAAATACCCATCATTAATTTATTTGCCTCTGTACTCCACAATTTGAGATTTGTAATAGAAAAAATCACATGTGGTTAAAGTGCACATTGTCAGATTTTACTAAAGGGTATTTTGGTTTCACCATGTAGAAATTACAGCTGTGTGTATACATAGTCCCCCCCATTTCAGGGCACCATAATGTTTGGGACACAGCCGGGTGTGTTCTCTGGTGATGCTCTGCCAAGCCTGTATTGCAGCCATCTTTAGCTTCTGCTTGTTTTTGGGGCTAGTCCCCTTCAGTTTTCTCTTCAGCATAGAAAAGGCATGCTCAAGTGGGTTCAGATGAGGTGATTGACTTGGCCACTCAAGAATTTACCATTTTTTGCTTTGAAAAACTCCTTTGTTGCTTTAGCAGTACGTTTGGGATCATTGTCTTGCTGTAGAATGAACCGCTGGCCAATTAGTTTTGAGGCATTTGTTGAATTTGAGCAGATAGGATGTGTCTATACACTTCAGAATTCATTATGCTACTGCCATCAGCAGTTGTATCATCAATGAAGATAAGTGAGCCAATACCTTCAGCAGCCATACATGCCCAGGCCATAACACCCCTACCATCGTGTTTCACAGATGAGGTGGTATGCTTTGGATCTTGGGCAGTTCCTTCTCTCCTCCATACTTTGCTCTTGCCATCACTCTGATATGTTAATCTTCGTCTCATCCATCCACAAGACCTTTTTCCAGAACTGTGGATGCTCTTTTAAATATTTCTTGGCAAACTGTAACCTGGTCATCCTATTTTTGCAGCTAACCAGTGGTTTGCATCTTGCAGTGTAGCTTCTGTATTTCTGTTCATGAAGTCCTCTGCGGACAGTGGTCATTGACAAATCCACACCTGAAGAGTGTTTCTGATCTGTCGGACAAGTGTTTGGGGATTTTTCTTTATTATAGAGCCAGTCCCTTTGCGATTAGTTAGCTCACCAGTGTTCTCTTTCTTCTTAATGATGTTACAAACAGTTGATTTTGGTAAGCCTAAGGTTTAGCTGAAGTCTCTAACAATTTTATTCTTGTTTCTCTGTCGCATAATGGCTTATTTGACTTTCATTGCCACAACTTTGGTCCTCATGTTGATAAACAGCAATAAAAGTTTCCAAAGGTGATGGAAAGACTGGAGGAAAGACTAGGTGCTGAGAGCTCTCTTATACCTGCGTTAAGGAGGCAATTAAACACACCTGAGCAATTACAAACGCCTGTGAAGCCATGTGTCCCAAACATTATGGTGCCCTGAAATGAGGGGGACTATGTATAAACACAGCTGTAATTTCTACATGGTGAAACCAAAATGTATAAAAATACCCTTTAATAAAATCTGACACTGTGCACTTTAACCACATGTGATTTTTTTCTATTACAAGTCTCAAATTGTGGAGTACAGAGGCAAATAAATAAATTATGGGCCCTAGTCCAAAACATTATGGTGGGCACTGTATGCAACGACAGATAACTCTGGTCTAGTGCACAGTTGCATCAAAGAAGTTTGAATGTTAGGCTGCGGCACAGTTGCCGGTGCTTCTTCAACTTCAGCAAGATTCATGAAAACAATTTGTGAACATTCACGTGTAATTTAATTTCTTATGCTGAAATATATTTCAGGGAAAGAAGTTGGAGATCAAATTAATTTCCCCAGTGACAGAACATTTTGGAGTACTACTGCACATATACTACTGATTCTAACTTTAATGCAACTTAATTTCTAAAGCAGAGTGTTCTTTATTTCAGATTAAACTTAGTGAAGTAGTGGGAACTGGAAAGGACGGAAGAATTCTCAAGGAAGATATATTGAATTACTTGGCGAAGCAAACTGGTGCCATTTTACCACCTTCACCTGAGATTGTTCCACCTCCTCCACAGCTAGTTTCAACTAAACCTAAAGGGGCACCTCTTCTACCTAAGCCAATAACTCCAATGATACAATATACGGGAAAAGATAGAACCGAGGCAGTTAAAGGTAAAGTCGTTTTGAATATTCCATATTTTGAATTTTGTACGTTAAGTGTGCAAGAATCATTGGAATATGGGCTCACTTCCACAAAATGGTCCTCAATTTCACATGTGGGGATTGATCAATCTTCACAAAAGCATTCCTGGAATGTTTCTGCTCCCTTAGAGGTACACAAGAAAATAGCAGAAGTATGTCACCGGACCCCTCAAGCCTGCCCTTCCTCCCACAATGATCATCGCTGATCTATGCTAGCCTCAATTCTTCTGTGCCAATTTCCTTGATATTTCAAATATTTATCTATCTCCACCTTAAATATATTGAACAATCTGTTTGTTAGAAGAAATTACTGTGCACCTCAGTTGTAATAACTGGACTTTCATTTTGTAGCTCTATCCCCTTGTTCATAGAACATCGAAAAGTACAGCATAGAAACAGGTCCTTCGGCCCACAATGTCTGTTGGCTGCACATGATGCCAAGCTGAACTCCTCTTGACTGCTTGCACGTGATCTGTTCCCTGAATATCCATGTGCCTATCTCAAAGCCTCTAATTGCCACTATCGTATCTACCTCCTCCACCATCCCTGACAGTATGTTCAAGGCACTCATCGGCCTCTGTGCAAAAAAAAATAACTTGCCATGCACGTCTTTAAACTTTGCTCCTTTCACCTTAAAGCTTTGTCCTCTGGTACCTGACATTTCCACCCTGGGAGAAAGGTTCAGACTGTCTTTAGGTTAGTATTATCACGCATACCGAGGTATAGTGATGTGCTTTGTTTGGCATGCTCTCCAATCAAATCAGGTAACACTACACACAAACTCGATCAAGCCAAGTTCAAATACAATAGGTACACGGAAGGGAAAGATGCAGAGCACAGAATATAGTTCTCAGTATTGTACAGTAACAGATCCAGTTCCAGAGACAGGATCCTATAAGTTAGGGGAGAAATAGACTGTATCCTAGCTTATGGAAGGACCATTCAGAAGCCTGATGAGAGGGAAAGAATCTGTTACTGAATCTCGTGGTGCAAGATTTCAACCTGATGGAAGTTGGGAGAAGAAGAATTGACCAGAGCAGGACAAGTTTTTTTAAATTATGTCGGCTGCATTCCCGAGATGGTGTAAAGTGTAGATGGAGTCAATGGTGGGAGGTCTAGTGTGAGTGATGTACAAGACTATAGCCACGACTCTCTGCAATTTCTTCCGGTCTTGGGCAGAGCTGTTACCAAACCAAGCTGTGATGCAACCCAACAGTGGTACATCTGCAGAAGTTTATGCGTCATTGGAAATATGCCAAATTTCCTCAGTCTCCTGACGAAGAAGAGACGTTGGTATGCCCTCTTGCTTTGGCTGTCGTTTCAATGTGGTTGGTCTACACCAGATCATTGGTAATGGTTGCTCCAAGGAACCTGAAGCTCTTGACCATTTCAACTCTGGCACCATTGATGCAGATTGGGATATGTACTCCACCATGCTTCTTGATGTTAAGCTTATCTGTGCCTCTTATCATTTTATAAGTTTCTGTCAAGTTGTCCCTCAATCTACCACTTCTACTTAACTATTCTACTTAATGCCCCGACCAATGAGAGCAAGCGTACTTTACGCCTTCTTTACCGTTCTACCAGGAGGATGAGGGGTGATTTTATAGAGATGTTCAAAATCATGAGAGGAATAGATCGGGGAGATGCACAGAATCTCTTGCCCAGAGGATGGGAACCGAGAATCAGAGGACATAGGTTTATGGTGTTTAATAGAAATCTGCTGGGGGGGGGGATTTAATAGAAATCTGAGGGGTAACATCTTCGCACAATGGATGGTGAAGGTAGTTGAGGCAGGTACTATCACAACGTTTAAAAACATTTAGACAGATACATGGATAGGACAAGTTTAGAAGGATATGGGCCAAATGCAGGCAGGTGGGACTAGTATAGGTGGGATATGTTGGGTGATGTGGGCTTGTTGGGCCACAATGCATGACTCTATGGTGTTGCTACTTTCATGTAGCTATGCACTTGGATCCCAAGATCACTCTCTATATTAATGCTATTAAGCGTCTTGCTGTTAATTGCATACTTTCCCCTAATCCACTTTTTTCGACTCCCCAAAGTGCAACATTTCACACTGAGTGCAATCTGCTTACCGCTCTAAGTTAAACACTCCAAATAAGCGCCTGGGCCGCGGAACGGGGGGGGGGGGTGGGGGGGGGCTGCAGCTCCTCCACTTTTTTGGCGAGACATGCTTCATAACCCGAATTTATCCGGCCCGCAGGCGTATTTTTCTCTTCTTCTGAGGACCTCCGACATCCAGAATCTCAGAACAAGCGCACAGTGAGCGCGGCAAAACCACGACCAGTAGTGACAGATTGCCCCCCCAAAACCCTGCCTCCGCTCAATGGCCAATCACAGTGCGGTTCGCAGTCGAGATATGGGACAGTGAACGAAGCGTTGTGATTAGCCGCCGAGCGGAAGTGAGAGCGGGAGTTGAGAGAGAGAGAGTGTTTTTGGAGGTCGAGCAGTGACAAAAAATAATAAATGTGCCATCCCCCCCCCGCTCGGGCGCTCCGCTCCCTCACAGGGCATCCCAGAGGCCGGTGATCAGTGATCGCTCAGCCCCAAAAACGTTCCGCAGCCCCTGTCTTGTACAGGTCATCTCTGCACCAGAAAAAATCCCAATGGACCAAAAGTCTGAAACTCTGCTCCCGATACCAACTCCTGTGCCATCCATTCATCAGTCCTATATTTCTATTCCTAACCTAACTAGCACATGGCACCAGGAAAAATCCTGAAATTACTACCCTTGAGGTACTGCTTTTTAACATGTTACCTGACTCCGTATATTCTCTCCGCAGGACCTCATCAAATTTCCTACTTGTGTTATTTATGCCATCATGCACAATGACTTCCGGCTGCTCTCCCTCCTGCTTGAGAGGGTTCTGTAGCTGCTCCGAGCCATCTTGGGCCCTGGCACGAGGGAGGCAACGTACCACACCGGAGTCTTGTTTGGTACCACACCGGAGTCTTGTTTGCTACCACAGAATCTCTTGTCTGTCCCCCTAACTAATAAGTCTCCTATTACTTATGGCTCTGCCTGACTTTACCCACTGTACCTTGGAGCCAAGTACAGCCACAGGCCTGGCCGCTGCTGCTCTCCAACGACAGGTCATCTTCCTCGAGTATCCTAAAGAGTATACCTGTTTTGGAGGAGAATTGCCACAAGGGTTTCCTGCACTCTTTGCCTATTTCCTGCACACTTGACTCGTGACTCACCCATGAATGAGAATATGACAACATCTACACTGCCATAGAACAAAGCACAGTACCTCACAGCAATAAGCCCCTCAGCTGCAATGTCTGCATGTGATTCGTATCTCTCATCATCTACATATCTTACATTCCCTTCATATCCGTATGCCTGTGTAAAAGCCTCTTAATTACCTCTTAAATGACACTATTGTATCTGCCTCCACCATCACCCCTGACAGAATGTTTCAGGTACCCCCTATTTACAGAGATGCCAAGTGTCCCGGATTCGCCGTATTTTATCCCGGCGAAATAAACTTTTTACGGTGTTCCGGCAGCCAACATGCTGTTACGGAACACCGCCGCGCCGGTGTTCCTCCCGTGGTGAACACCGGCGCCATGTGTCCCCGGTTTGCCGGCCCGCGCGATCAGCGGCACTTTGCCGGGCCCTAGTGTCCGCGCCCTGCGCAGTGGGGGAGGGTTGCCGGGCCCCAGTGGCCGCGCAGTGCGCAGTGGGGGAGGGTTGCCGGGCCTGGCGCCATTTCGAGCCACGCCACGCCCGGCCAGAGCAGAGCCCGGGCGGCGCCGGCCCGCGCGATCAGCGGCACTTTCTTGCCGCCAGCCGGCCGCTCGCGGCAGCCCCATCACCGGGCCTCCCCCCACCCCCACCCAGTGCGCAGGCGCAGACCCGCCGGCAACCTTGCAAGTGCGCATGTGCCGCACCCGCCCGCCGGCAGCCCGCTGATCTGCACCAGTGCGCAGGCGCATAGCCGCCGGCAACAACCCCAGGTGAGTACGGAGAGAAATGCATTTAACCCCCATTTGTTACGGACAAATGGGTTAAATGTTACTGTGAACTAAATTTAGGGTTGGCATCTCTGTATTTAAAAATACTTGCCCGTCATTTCTCCTTTAAATATTCCCCCTGTGACCATAAAACTATGCTCTTTGATACTTCCATCCTGTGGGGGGAAAGGTTCTGACTGTCTACCCTATTTATGCCTCTCATAATTTTATATACTTCTATCAGGTCTCCCCTCAGCCTCCAATGGTCCAGAGAAAGCAATCCAAGTTGGCCCAATCTTTCATAGCTAATACGCTGTCATCCAGGTAGCATTCTGGTAAACGTGTTGTGCACCCTCTCCAAAGTCTCCATATCCTTTATGCAATGGGGGCCTGTAATGTTCCTGTGGTGCCCCTTTAGAATCTTGTATGTTTTGAATAAGCTCGCCTTATATTCTTCTAAACTGAAAGGAATAAAGATCCAAATATTCTAGCCTCTCTTGGGAGCCAACCCTCTCATCCCAGGAGTTAACCTGATAAACCTCAGTTCAAATGCCTCCAGTCCATTTTCAGGTAAGGGGACCAAAACTGTGCACTGACTTACAGGTGTAATGCTACCCCACTACCCTGTAGACCTGTAACCAAATCTCCCTAGGCTCAAACTTCAGCCCCTTCACATAAGCCCAACCTTCTGTTTGCCTTCTTTACCACCTGTTAGAGCTGCCTGCTAAATTTCTGCAGTAGGATACCTAGATCCCTCTGAACTTCACGCATTAGTAGTCTCCCTCCAAATAATAATCTTTCTCTTGATTGCTCATACTGAAGTACATGATCCCCCACTCCCTACATTAAACTTAATTCAACAGGTTTTCATTCGATCTGTCTGTGTCCCATCCCACTATGTCCTCATCACAACATGCCCTTCCTCCTATTTTTATATCATTGGCAAACTTGTAAACTTTGTATTTCACTTCTTCCTCCAGGTTATCAACATGAATAGTGAATAATTCAAGATAAATAATTAATTTGCCAGAGTACTCCACACACTACACCACTGCAGCTTGAAAATGATCCATTTATTCCAACTCTTTATTTTCTATGCCACAGCCAGTATTCAATCCATGCTAACCTGTTTCTTCCTATACTTTGGGTTCATGATTTATGCATCAGGCTGCTGGGTGTCAACTTGCCCAATGCCTTTTGCAAATCTAAATACATTACATCTACAGATTCACCTCGAGCCTCACTCTGCCTGTCACATTCTCAGAATTTGGGAAATTTATCAAACATAACTTACTTTTGGCCAGGTTTGATTTTATTAAACTTTCCTCAATGATTAGTTATTTCCTCTTTGAGGTTTGTGCTCCCCTTGAAAGGTTCTAGAAGAGAGGTTTTAAAAGTTCTATTCAATATGATTACATTTCAAGCAGCCGCTTCCAAAAGTTCTTGTGGCTAACTAGTCCGTATGATGTTAATGGAAAAACTGGAAATCTAAAATATGTAAACGACTGTCAAAGGTTTTTTACTGCAGTCATCTCTGATAACATCTCAGAAAATTCATATTTTCCAGTTAAATTAGGATTGTTTAGAAACGGTGAGCACATGGAAGTGGAAATCATGGCTATTTTCTCATTTTAATGGTGTATGCAGAACTTTCTAAATTAAACACCAAGCCGACACTTTGAATGTTTGTTTTCTTTCATCACAGGGATACAGAAGGCTATGGTAAAGACCATGTCTGTCGCACTTAAAATTCCTCATTTTGGTTACTGTGATGAAGTCGATTTAACTTGCCTTGTAAAATTACGACAAGACTTAAAGGTTGTGGCAGAAGATAGAGGGATCAAACTATCTTTCATGCCATTCTTTTTGAAGGTGAGGAAAAACAACATTTGATCAAAATCGAGAGTTCCATTGATTGCTTGTTTAAAAACCTCTATAGAGATTAGAGGAAGCTCTTGTGCTCTCTTATCTCTTATCTATTTTCAATCCACTGTGAAACATTACCATTAGTTTCTCAGTGATGAGACTTTGTACTAAACTTTGTAACTTTTTTCTGATGCCTGAAAGCTTTGATCTTACTTATTTTCTGGTGAATAGAATGTCCCTAACTTAAAATATTGTTTAATTCAAGAATTTATTTCACCCGATAATGGCCAGTTTCAGCAAAGATAAATTAAAAATGTTTTTGCAGCATATATTCAAGTTATTTTAATCAGGAAATTATAAAATTATTACTGAACCTTGTACATTCTGCATCAACGTATTATTTTAGTCCAACTACATGAAACTATGAATCCAGTGACAGATGGGATTCCAGAATTTTTTATATAATATAGAATCCAAAAATGAAAATTTGCAGAGGAATCTTGGGAATTACAAGTAATTTCAATGGTTTTTATAAAATCAAAAATTGACCTGTAAAATTGAAGAATTGAAAATTCTGTGTGCTTGATTCCAACAGGCAGCATCTTTGGGGTTGCTACAATATCCTATCCTAAATGCTTCATTGGATGAAGACTGCCAGTTTATAACATATAAGGTATAATTGCATTATATGAGGTTAATAAATAAATGTCAAAATACAGCATTATTTTCTGGTTAACTAGATCATAAAAAATCTGCAATCATTTCAATATATAAATGTTAGCCGTATTGCAATTATGATCAATGCTCTCCTTGCCCGGCCTGTCAGTTTAGGTGTACGGCCATGTCTTGGTAGGTTTGCAGTTGTGCCATATTCTTTCCATTTTCGGATGATGGATTGAAACAGTGCTCCGTGAGATGTTCAAAGCTTGGGATATTTTTTTATAACCTAACCCTGCTTTTTTAAACTTCTCCACAACTTTATCCCTGGCCTGTCTGGTGTGTTCCTTGGGCTTCATGATGCTGTTTGTTCACTAATGTTCGCTAACAAACCTCTGAGGCCTTCACAGAACAGCTGTATTTATACTGAGATTAGATTACACACAAGTGGACTCTATTTACTAATTAGGTGACTTCTGAAGGCAATTGGTTGCACTGGATTTTATTTAGGGGTATCAGAGTAAAGGGGGCTGAATACTTTTGCATGCCACACTTTTCAGTATTTTATTTGTAAAATAATTTTGTGTTGGTCTATCACATAAAATCCCAATAAAAGACATTTGCGTTTGTGACTGTAACGTGACAAAATGTGGAAAAGTTCTAGGGGTATGAAAACTTTTGCAAGCCACTGTATGACAATAAAACACTCTTGATCTTTATTGAGATGCAGCATTTGCAGAGAAGAACACATTGCAACTTTAATGTTGGAATCAGATAACTTATGCCATGAATAATTTATCTAACCAAGTACTGCCAGTGTGCTTTCTTTAAAGTTAATGATTAAACAAGTTTAGAATAGCTTTGTATCCATGGCTACCTTACTTGGCTATTGCCAAATGGTTGGTTGCTATTACCTGACCAACCATGTATCCTTGAGAATTAATGTGTATAGAGATATCTTGAAATCTCATTAGAATAATACAACTAATTGCATTCAATTGATTTTGAAGACAGAACGTTACATAGTTTAAAATGCATTTAAGTGGTGTTTAATGTGCACAGATTTACGATAGAATGCCAGTCTTGCACATGGAGTACTTTTAATGTCTTCTGACACTTTAAAAAAAATTACAGTTTCTCACTATCCGTAGAACCTTTTCTACAGGTTAAGATGGAATATAAATCATACATTTCGTTTCGGAGTTTATACATTTATCTGACCAGGTTTTGGAAGAGGAAAACTTGTTTCATTAATAAGGCTAATCCAGATTTTCAATCACCTGTGTTACTAATACCTTACCATTAATTTGAAATAGCTTTTTTCTTCACCAGTATCTAGAAGGAAATGAACAGCAAATTATTGCCAATGATAAAGAAAATATACTGAGTGCATTATGTCATTACTCTATATCATGTTTAAAAGAATGATCCTAGTTTTTTTTTGTCTTTCTTGACAGTCTTCCCATAACATTGGCATCGCTATGGATACGCAACAAGGTCTGATTGTTCCAGTAGTTAAGAATGTACAGATACTTAGTGTCTTTGAGATTGCAGCAGAAATAAACCGGCTGCTTACTCTGGGCTTAGCGAATCAACTGGGGACGAACGATCTAAGTGGAGGGACGTTCACTCTTTCCAACATTGGCACGGTCAGTAAAGTGTAGTTACAACACCACTGTATCCTGTGTACGTTTTTTGGTTTTCTTTTTCATATCCACAAGTTTGGCCAGATTGCAGTTCCTTAATACTGGAAGTATCAAAAATAGGCATTATTCTGGTACATACTAGAGCCAAAATTTCGTCTTGATTGTGTCTTTTGCATCTTCGAAAGATTTAAGGCCCTGTCCCACTGTACGAGGTAATTCAAGAGTTCTCCCGAGTTTTCCCCTGATTCGAACTCGGAGAATGTACGTAGCGGGTGCGTAGGAGTTTGTGGATGTCTCGTAGTGGCTCATAATGCTAACGGCAGGTACTCGGGAAACGCGGTAACTCGTGAAGTTTTTTCATCACTGTGAAAAATGTCCAATTGTAAAAAAATACTAGTGATGAACTTACCACGAGTTTGATTTTTTTTTAAACTCGGGAGAGCGCTTGGGTAAACGCGCATCGTTGGACAGGGGCTTTATTCTCAGCAGGGTTGTCTCTGTCAGGACTTGGTTGTTGCATCATCTATGTACAAAGCACAGATTGGACCTTTGATTTCTAGTATAAATAAGGAATAATTCAAGTGCTGAGTACCATTCTATCAATTGTAGAAAATATTTCACACAATATTAATGTGGACTTGAGATGCCAGTTCAAAGGGAGAGGTGCAAAAGCTAGCTGCTTCATTATTTGAAAAAAAAACCCATAATTTTTCTAATTTGTAATTGAAGTCTCAGTGCCACTATGACATGCTTCCTGATTAATAGAGCAACACCTCCAATACTTTCTTCTTCCTTTCTTTCACTACTGAAACATTGAAACCTGAAATGTTGAGCTGCTAGCCATTTCCCTCCTGTAACTATGTTTCCGCAATGTCTCAACATCATAGTCCAAAGCAATGATTCAGGCTTTAAGTTCATCAGGTTTCCCCACAATACTCCTTGCATTGAAATAAAAACACTTTGGCCCATCAACATCACTCTATTCCTTCACCTCTCCCTGCCTGTCCTTCTTTGGAGATTTACTGATCCTAACCACTACCTTCCCATCACTACTTCCAATTGCTGACCTACTACTGTGGTTCCCACTGCCCTGCCTTCATCAATCTTGGTATTGAGTAGACAATAGACAATAGACAATAGGTGCAGGAGTAGGCCATTCGGCCCTTCGAGTTTCACTGTGATCATGGCTGATCATCCACATTCAGTACCCCGTTCCTGCCTTCTCGCCATATCCCCTGACTCTGCTATCTTTAAGTGCACTATCTAACTCTCTCTTGAAAGTATCCAGAGAATTGGCCTCCACTGCCTTCTGAGGCAGAGAATTCCACAGATTCACAACTCTCTGAGTATAAATGTTTTTCCTCATCTCCGTTCTAAATGGCCTACCCCTTATTCTTAAACTGTGGCCCCTGGTTCTGGACCCCTCCCTCCCCCCAAACATCGGGAACATTTCTTTTGTCTCTAGTGTGTCCAGTCCCTTAATAATCTTATATGTTTCAATAAGATTCTTATTCCTCTAAAGTCCAGAGTATACAAGCCCAGCTGCTCCATTCTATCAACATATGACAGTCCCGCCATCCCGGGAATAAACCTGGAACCTACACTGCACTCCCTCAATAGCAAGAATGTCCTTCCTCAAATTTGGAGACCAAAACTGCACTCAATACTCCAGGTGTGGTCTCACTAGGGCTCTGTACAACTACAGAAGGATCTCTTTGCTCCTTTTGTTATGAAGGCCAATATGCCATTAGCTTTCTTCACTGCCTGCTGTACCTGCATGCTTACTTTCAGTGTGATGAACAAGGACCCTCAGATCTCTTTGTACTTTGCCTTTTAGAATAGTATAGAAGTTGGGACATGGTGCGACAGTTGCACAAGGTATTGGTGAGGCCATGTTTGGAATATTATATTCAGCTATGGTCACCCTGCTATTGGAAAGATCTTCTTAAGATGGAAAGAGCGCAGAGATTTCTGTACTATTTCCTGAAAGAACAAATGTACAAATCTCACAAAGTGCTGGAGTAACTCAGTGGGTTCAGGTAGCATCTCTGGAGACATGGATAGGTGATGTTTCTGGTTTGCTTTGAATTGATTAGGAAATATTCATTTCCCTCTTACTACCATCACTCCCTGCAAATAATATAAAACTTTGGCTGGAGAACTACCATTCAAAACTTCATATATATTCTTTAAATCCCTAGTAATTTGCTGATGCATGCTAATCAATAAAACTAAGTTTACTCTGACATCAGGATCACAAATTTTGGCATGCAAATTGGTTCTCATCTTGGGCGCTGATGCGGCCTA
Source organism: Okamejei kenojei (assembly GCA_035221665.1). Lineage (NCBI taxonomy): Eukaryota > Metazoa > Chordata > Chondrichthyes > Rajiformes > Rajidae > Okamejei > Okamejei kenojei. The sequence continues at coordinate 15,998,069 of CM069140.1, read as the reverse complement.
GACAGTGGAGTTGGGAGTAGGAGATAAAGTCTTTGCAGGAGGCAGGGTAGAAGAAGTGTAGACTAGATAGCTGCGGGAGTCAGTAGATTTACAATAGATGCCAGTCCATAGTCTATCTCCTGAGACGGTGAGATCAAGAAGGGAGGTGGTCCAAGTGAATTTGAGTGCAGGATGGAAATTGGTAGCAAAGTTAATAAAGTCTGTGAGTTGTGCAGGAGGTTGCCCCGATGCAGTCGTCAATGTAGCTGAGATAGAGTTTGGGGATAGAGCCAGTGTTTGCCTGGAACAGGGATTGCTCGATGTACCCTACAATAGCTGGTGCCCATCTGAATATAAATAGAGCTTTATACTTGTTCAGCCTGGTAAATGATAGGAAAATAGATTAATATTGTAGAGGAGCATTTTTGTGGTCCTTAAGAAAACATTGAAATAAAGTTTTTTTTCAATCCCGTATAAGTGATGAAAAGGAGAGAAAGAGAAGTTTTGGTGATTCTTCTTCTTGTGTATGGCGTGCACAACCTAAAGTATTTTTGGTGATTAAGTTAATGTAACGAACCAGATTTCACCAGCTTGATCATACTTGTCTCACATGATGACTTATACAATGTTGGCTAACGTACTGACAAACTAAATATAAATGTGATGACAGTGTCACAGCAGTCCTACTGTTGGTACTGTAGCCACGTGCCTAGTGCTTCATCTTGCCCGGAATGATTACATAGTTGGATAATTGGGTGTGCCCATCATTTGTCTGTTAACAGTTAAAAAAACACAGTCCAACTGATAGTGACATTTATTTTGTTTAATTAATATTTGAATTAAGCTAGTTGAATGCACAATAAATAATTACTGTGTGATATTTGTCTGTTTGCAGATTGGCGGCACCTACGCTAAACCTGTTATATTACCTCCAGAAGCAGCTATTGGAGCTATTGGAAAGATACAGGTACGTAAATGGTGTTATAAAACTTGTAGAAATTGCAGGCGCAAGCAGACATAAAAAAGAGATGGCAGGGTAAAGCATGTAAGGTGAACCAGAGGCGAGCATGGACAGAGCGTTGGGGCAACTACCCCAAAGGAGTACGCAGCAGTAATTGGCGACAGGGCAATTGGAAGTGGGTGTGAAGAGGCTCAAAGTGATGAGTCAGTGCACCAGGTAGGGTGAAGCATGAACAGGCTGCAAAGTCAAGTCACATTTATTTATATAGTACATTTAAAAAACAACTCTCGTTGACCAAAGTGCTTTACATTTGTTATAAGAATAGTATACCCAAGCAGGCTACATACATATATATAAATAGCCCTCGCTCAGAGGACGTCAGGAAAGGCTTGGGAGAACAGATGAGTTTTTAGTCTAGACTTAAAGGAGTCGATGGAGGGGGCAGTTCTGATGGGGAGGGGGATGCTGTTCCACAGTCTAGGAGCTGCAACCGCAAAGGCGCGGTAGCCCCTGAGCTTATGCCTAGACCGCGGGACATTCAGCAACCCCAAGTCGGCCGATCTGAGGGACCTGGAGGTGGTGTAGTGGGTGAGAAGACTTTTAATGTTGGTGGGTGCAAGCCCATTGAGGGCTTTGTAGACAAAGAGGAGAGTCTTGAAATTTATTCAGAACCGCACAGGGATCCATTGGAGATAGGCCAAGATCGGGGTAATGTGGTCCCTTTTTCAGGTGCCCGTCGGGAGTCTCGCGGCGTTTTGGACCAGTTGCAGGGAAGATTGGCTGATGCCAGTGTAAAGGGAGTTGTAGTAATCTAGGCGGGAGGAGATAAATGTATGCCAAAGGCAGCATGAAGCAAGAGTGAAGCAAGAGTAAACATCACAGGCAGCAGAGAGTAGGGCAGAGGGAGCAGTATGATCTGGAGAGGATCTGCCTGGCCAACTCAGTGAAGATCCGGCGGACTTGAAAGGGTGATGGCCCAGCAGACCATTGTAAGGTTAACCAGGAACAAGGATGGACAGAGCCAAGTGGCACCCAACCAAGGAGTGCATAACAGCAATCAGTCGTGGGGGAAAGCAGAAACGATGCAGGTAAATAGGATTAACGTGGATAGGTGTAGAGTGGCATGAGCGTGTTAAGCAAATGACTGTTTTCTGTGCTGTAAGATAGGATTACACAACTGCAGTTTGCAAAAAAATGATTCTTCAACTTTTCCTACTAACTTCCCCAAATTTCTGACTGTATTACTCTTTAGGTTCTCCCCCGATTTAATGACAATGGTGAAATAATCAAGGCTCAAATCATGAATATTAGCTGGTCAGCTGATCACCGAATTATTGATGGTGCAACAATGGCCCGTTTTTCAAATCTTTGGAAATTTTACTTGGAGAATCCCGCAACCATGCTGCTCGACCTAAAGTAAATGGAGGGGATTGATGCACGGCACTTAAGACAGACAGCTTCAAGCAAAGGGTATTTGCTGTTGTTTACATGTCATTAAGTGCACTTGTAATCTTCTCTGTAATGTTTTGTATTCTGAACAGTGATGTGCTTAAGCCACATTGTATTCTGTGGAGGTTACAGTAGGTTAGAGCTCTTTCAATAATGTTAAATGGTGGAAGGGATACAGTTGGTGAAAGGTGAGATTTATCGTGAATACTGGTTAAAGTAGTAATCTGTTAGGTCATCTCCATACCACCCCATTCCCTCAAAAAAATTATAGGTCATTGTGGAACTTTGACAATTGCAGCATCTGTTTTAAATGCATAAACAAAGGCCATGATCCATATAAACAAAATTGCTGTCTGATGTGGCTTCTATAATTGATCCTTGAGCACTGGAAACTATTGTAAGCTTTCAGAATATGTTCATCTCTGTTACATAATGGATGCATAAATTATCCTTTGTACAGTTTTACAAATTATGAAATGTTAGAGATATACAGAACCATTGGATACATTAAACTGCACTGTTGCAAACATTAATAATTCTGCAGTATTAACGTTTAGGAGGAAGCAAGTATATGGTAATCAGGGGGTTAATATAGTTTTATTAATGACTGTTTCCTGGTTCTGATGACATGAAAAACACTATTCCAACTTTTAAAAAGGTCCAAACATCATGTGCATAATATCGATATAATCTGATCTTCAAAAGGTTAGTTACAATAAACATTTACTGTGATATATCATTTGAATTTTATTTCAACTTGTCATGTTTTCAATCTTTGGGTGGCGCGCGTAATGGCCGCCTCGCCAACAGCCCATTGCGTCCCTTCTCTGTTTTTATTATTTTAAGTATGTCTTTAATGTATGTTTCAATGTTTTTAGGTTAGTTTATGTGGGGGGGGGGGTGGGGGGAGAAGGGAATAGGGGAAACTTTTTTCAGTCACTTTCCTCAACGGAGATGCGATTTTCTCCGTTTTGCATCTTCGCCCACCCTCCCCCCTCGCGGCCTAACAACGTGGATTGATGCGGCCTTTCCTGGAGACTGGTCTGGAGCTTCAAGCCGCTGGTGCGGTGAGGACTTACCATCGCGGATCGGGCGATCCTTTGCCGAGGGTCGCCAGAAGAAGAGCTCAGACCGCGGGGCCGGTGGAGTTTAACACCGTGAAGCCTGCGGTCTCCGGTAAGAAGAGGCCGATTCGGGAGCTCCATGCCACGGAGTGTTGCAATCTGTCCTGACGCCGGGTTTCAATCATCCCGACGAGAGAGCCTGGACATCGGACCGTCGGCAGTGGCGAACTGCGGAGGGTTCAAGTCCACGACCTCGGGTGAACAAAGAGGAAGATGACTGAACTTTATTGCCTTCCATCACAGTGAGGAATGTGGATTCCACTGTGGTGGATGTTTATGTTACATTTTATTTTATGTGTGTATTGTGTTTTCACTTACTATGGCTGTATGGTAACTCAAATTTCACTGTACCTTAGTTGGTTAAGTGACAATAAATGCAAACTTGAACTTAAACTTAATTTGTAGCATTCCTTTTGCATAAGACTGGAATAAAATAAACTTTGCTTCTACAGTACATGCATAGTTAAGAAAGAGGACATGGAGAACAATTGGATTGGAATAGGGAATACTAAAATGCTAGGGTAGTTTGAGATCAAGGCCCTGGTGGTGTTGGTCTTCAAGAACATTAAGGTGTATAAATTCTCAGGGCCTGATAGGATCTATCCCACGTTACTGAGGAGAGGGGCCTCAATGAGGAACTTTGCATCTTCTCTAGCAACAGCGAGGTCCCAAAGGACTGGAGAGTAGCCAAAGTGGTCCCTTTGTTTAAGTAGGGATGTAGAGATAGTCAGGTAAGATGAGTGTCATTTGTGGTAGGGAAGCCTTTGGTAGAGGATTCTTAGAGATGTGAACTAGGAACTGCAGCCGTTGGTTTAAATAAAAGACACACCGAGTAACTGAGTGTAGTCCAGATGCGGTACTGGGGAGAAAGGGAAGATGGGGGGTTACATAGAACTATGCAGCATATTAACAGGCCCTTCGGCCCACAATGTTTGTGCCAAACATGATGCCAAGTTAAACTGATGTCATCTGCTTGTACATGATCCAGAGCCCTCTATTCCCTGCACATCCATGCCTGTATCCAAATGTTTCTTAAATGCCACGGTGCTTTTCAGGCCCCACCATTCTGTATAAAAAAATTTGCCCCGCACATCTCTATTGAACTTTCCCACTCCCACCTCATAGCTATGCCCTCTAGTATTGGACATTTCCACCCTGGGGAAAAAAGATTCTGACAGTGTACCCTATTTATGCCTTTCATAATTCTATATACTTCTATCAAGAAGAAAAAGTCAAAACGTTTCAAATGAAGCAAGTTGAACACAAATTAAAGCTATGACTGTTGTACTTGGCTGGATGTAAAAGTGAGCCTAAATGAAATTTATTTTTATCTAACATTACTTTGAGTTTTTAATTATTTTCTTGCACCAGGACACTTTGCACTCTTTGCACTCAAAACCTTACGCAGAGTTAAGCACTTAAGATTTAGCTATTACATTTGACAAGCTCGGTGTAATTAAATGAATCACACTGGGAAATTCTCAGTGCAATTTTAAGTAAAAGAGATTTGGCAATTAACCTCAGCCTGCCTTGTTGCTCAAGTTTCTGTTGATAAAATAAGATGCATATTGTTAAATTGTTTATATTTGAAGGATTGCTCTACTTGTGGACCAACCATATACTTTGGGCATTAAAATTGATCATTGTCAATTGGCTTGAACATTAGTCGGTCGGCTGTTATTGGTTGTGATTATAGAGCAACATCTGCAAAGAAACCTGAGAACAAAACCACTCGTGACCCAATGGTTAACATAAAGGTAACTGATTATGCTCTTGAAAGAATAAGGTGCAGGAGGAAATCAGCATTGACTGAGTCACAACGTATGAGTAACGGCTATGGAAACAGGCTCTTCGGTCTAACTTGCCCACGCTGACCAACATGCCCCATCTACACGAGTCCCATCTGCCTGCGTTTGGCCTATATCCCTCCAGGTCTATCATATCCATTTAGCGGTCTAAATGTTTCTTGAACATTGTGATAGTACATGCCTCAACTACCTCCTCCGGCAGCTCGTTCCATACACCTACCACACTTTGTGTAACAAAGTTGCCCCTTGGGTTCCTATTAAATCTTTACCCTTTCACATTAAACCAATATCCTCTGGTTCTCGATTCCCCTACTCTTGGTAAAAGACTGTGCATAAACCGCTTCGACCTTTCCCCGTAGTCATTTTTGATCATTCCAATTGTATCTGCATTGGACTGCATAATAGTACAATTAATACTATAGAGGCCTGGACGTGTTTGTAGACTGTACTAGTTTGGCATGCGTTACCCGGGATTAAAATCCACGGGTTAGTTCAGGCTGGAGAGGAAAGTCGGACTTGGACGGTTCTCTGTGTGAGCAGCGAGCTGGGTTGCTGAAAGAAATACATTGGTGTTCTCGGGCTGCGCGATCGGTTTCTGTCAAATGTGACCTCCAACTACAGACGGAATCCGAAGATTCCTCCTTGCAGTCTGGAGACCTGTCAACCCAGGAAATCTCCACGTCGGCTGATCAACTGGACAGCTGCTGCGACCGCCCAGGTTGGCTCTCCGGAGATTTACAACGCGGTTAATCCTATCGCTGTGTCCAGTGTGCACAGCGACATTTGACTAGCACCGTTCCGGTCTGGGAACTGCTCAGTGCTCTCTCTCTCCCTCTCTCTCTGTATCCCCGCCGCGGTCGCCTGCTTTTCGGGAGAGCAATGGGAAGCCACGGCTTCGGCGAGACGGAAAGATTGAAGAAGTGTAAGAGTTTCCAGGAGCTCCGTGTGCCCAAGACGCAGAGCGCCCTGCCCCGCAAAGGATGGGGTTCGGTTCCGGCGGGCAGCGAGATGCAACGACAGCAGAGCAGGTTGCCGGCCAAGAGGGAAAAGGAGAAGAGGCGACAGGACCATCGGACGGTGCAGAGCCAGCGCTCCAAGCCCGGCACCGGCACCAGCAGCGCCAGGCTGGTCAGCCCCACTGGGAACATCTATGAGCCCCGGCCCGCCAGGTCCTTCTCGGCGGAGGAAGCCCGGGCTGCGATGCGCGCAGTGCTGGAGGCCAGGCTGAGCGGTGCCAAGTATGAGCCCCAGGGCTCTGCGCTGGCGGCCGTGGAACTGGCCGAGTGTGTGAAGAAGGCAGTGAAAGCTTTGGGTTACGAGAGGTACAAGATCGTGTGCTACTTGGTGCTGGGGGCGACGAGGCCCTCTGACCTCTCGTGTTCCAGCAGAGCCGTGTGGAGTCCAGCCGTCGACACCTATGCTGAATTTTGCTTCCAGAACGATTCGCTCTTCGCACTCTGCCTTGTGTTTGCCTTGTACCACGAATGACGTTCCACAAGCTCTTGCAAATCATGGAAATCGTTTGAAAAGTTGGGGGAGAAAATCTTACCGCCCGAAAACTGCAAACAAAAAATCAGGATTAAGGTTCCAACCGGAGACTCTTTCAGATCTTGAGCGTTTCATGGACTCGTATATTCGACTTTCCAATGATCGTCTAATTACAGTAGGACTTGCTAGTGAATAAAGCTAACAGTCAGGGACATGCTAGTGAATGGATACAGAGAGGTTGCTGAGACGCAATAGATCAAACAGAAAGAATGAAACGCTGTAACCGGGCTGTTATTCTAGCGCCCAGTCTGTTATCAGAAATGCAAGTTAAAAAACTCACACAAATTCAGTTGCCATTTATTATTTCTCCATTTATTGTTCAACCTTTGCATTAAAAAAAAAGTTAATTCATCTTAACGTTTCCTCTGATTTCACAAATCCAAGATTTCTGTAATGAAACCCAAAGCATTTAGTAAAATGAAAGGTAAACAAAAATGCTGGAGAAACTCAGCGGGTGCAGCAGCATCTATGGAGCGTTTCGGGCTAGTATTTAGTAAAATGTCGGAGCTCCATCGCAACCTTAAATATTTAAAATCTACCCCAGTGAATCACGTGAGTTGAATGTTTCCTTGAAAAAAATTGCAGAGGTCATGCCATTTGATTTGCTATTTACATTTTCTTCTTCAGATCTGCCTAACTTTCACTCCATTTCAATCGGGCTTGTGCCAATTGGACAGAGTAGCTGCTACCTGGAATGATTCATTGATCCTTCACTGTCACATGTACCAAGGTACAGCGAAATGCTTTGTTTTGAATATAACACGGTAAAATCATACAGCAGACCAACGAGGCAGCACACAAGAGTCTCCATGTTTCTGGCACCAACACAAAACGTTACAAAAACGTTAATCGAGCAGTTTCATCTTCTGCTAGCAGAAGCGATCCAGGCTCCCGCAGGACCCCTCCCTCGATCTTGCCCCCCCCCCTCCCGCCAGCGAGCTCTCGGCAGCGCAAGTCCCCTCCTCGTTTTCGATTATCTACCTCACTCTCGACAGTCTTCGCTCTCGATGGTCCACCTCATTCTCGATGGTCCACCTCATTCGTGCAGGCCATAAAGAGGATCTCGCCATACAAAATTTGCTGGTGCTTTAAACTAGAATAAATGAGAGATCAAACAGGAACAGACGCTTCGGCCCACAATTTCTGTGCTGAACATGATGCCAAGCTAAACTAATCTTAGTTGCCTGTACATGGTCCATACCTCCCCATTCCCTGCACATCCACGTGCCTGTCTAAAAGTATTTTAATGCCACTATCATATCTGCCTCAACCAGCACCTACTTAGGCAATGCTTTTATTTCGTTTAATATAATATTGTGTACTGTACCCTATAATTATCAGTTTTGTTTCACTTTATCTTCTTTATGAGTTGTTATCAGTTCCAGTAGGCACATTGCACGCTGAAAGAAATCACAAATAATTAAAAGTTTCTTCCCAACCCAACCTATTTTAGTCATAGAGTGATACAGTGTGGAAACAGGCCCTTCGGCCCAACTTGCCCACACTAGCCATCACGTAAAATCATCAACCTATTCTATTTCTTTCAAACAGTGCACATATTGCATTGTGACTGACATTTTTATTTCTTGAACAACAAGTTATTTGAAGAAGTGCTCACAACAAGACCAATTAATTTAAAACTGGTGTTTGGTTAAGTACAAAATTGACTTCCAAGATATAAACATTTTAAACAATATATATTTATTAAGGGACAACATTTTCCACATTACTCATTAATGCTACACAATATTTACAAAATTTGTTGGTTAGGTGCCACAGTGGCAGAGCTGCAGCCTCACGGTACCTGTAGCCTGGGCTCAAACCTGACCTTGGGTGCTGTCTATGTGGAGTTTGCATGTGACCACTGTGTGCTTTAGTTTCCTCCCACATCCCAAAGACATATGGGTTTGTAGTTTAATTCACCTCTGTAAATTACCCTCTGTGTGTATGGAGTGAATGAGAAAGTGGGATAACATAGAACTAGCATGAACTGCTTGACCACTGCCACATAATCACCAAAAATGCATAGCGTTCCATTCTCACACCGTACTTTAGTAAATCTGATCACCTGGGTGTACTTCTACTCCCTGTTTACAAGCAGAAACTGAAGCGGGAGGAGATGGTGCAGAAAGTCAAGCAGCATTGGTCGGAGGAAACAGATGACACCCTTTGCGACTGGTTGACTGATCCGTGTTCAAGGAATCTGCAGCTAACCTAGATGAATATGCCCCAATGAGAAACTATGGATGATCTGTGCGATTCAGTCCAGGGTGAAGTCCAATTCTGCAGCATTCAAATCAAATGATCCTGTGTGGTACAAGAAATCTATTTAAGACCTTTGCAGAACCATTAAGATTGCCAAGAGGAAATTCTGCGCTAGATTTCAGACTTGAGGCAATGAGTATACAATTATACCTGTAGATTGTGGCAAGGCTTGCACACAATAACAGGCCACAAAGGGAAGGCGAGCAGTGTCATGGCAGCAACAGGTCCCATCTCGATGAACACAATGTGAACTTTGGACAGAAGGTCAGTGGTGGACTGCTACTCGCAGCAGCCAGTCTCGGATGCACCTGTGCCAATGGTTACTGTGGCGTACATAGGATGGGCCTTCCTGAGAGTGAATCTGTGTGAAGCAATTGGTCTGGATGGAGTCCCTGGCCACATCCTCAGGACCTGTGTAGATCAGTTAGCAGAGGTATTCACTGACATCGTCAAACTCTTACTACTCCAGTCAAAGTTCCCCACCTGCTTCAAATAGACTATTATCATCCCAGTGCCGAAGAAGACTAAGGTAGCGTGCCTCAATGAGTATTTTTCAGTGATTCTGAAATCCACCATCAGGACGTGGTTTAAGAAATTAATGATAGCGCACATTAACTCCACATTAATAGCAGTCAGCCTTGATCCGCAGCAGTTTGCTTATCGTCATCCACAGTAGATGTCTTTTCCCTGGCCTAAACTCACCTCTGAATACCTGGACAACAAGGGCTCCTATGTTAGACTCTAATTTATCGACTATAGCTCTGCCTTCAACACTTTAATCCCAACCAAACTCATCTCTAAATTCCTGGTCCTAAGAATCAGTTCCCCACTTTGCCACTAGATCCTTGACTTTCTGACCCACAGACCTCAATCAATGAGGATAGGTGACAACACCTCCTCCACAATCAATCTCAATGTGTTCCCAGTCCACCTACTTTACGCCCTATATACTCACAATTGTACGGCCTAATCCGGCTCTAATTCCATCTACAAGTTTGTAGACAACACCACGGGGGCAAATCACATACAATGAGAAGACAAGAGTACAGGATGGAGATAGAGAACGTGGCGATGTGGTGTCAGGACACTATCCTCTCCCTCAATGTCAGCAAGATGAAGGAGCTAGTTATTGGCTTCAGGAAGCATCTGCATCAATAGTGCAGAAGTGGAAATGGCCGAGAGATTTCCTTGGGGTTAATATTGGGGTGGACCAACCACACTGATGTGATAACCAAGAAGGCACACAACTCGGTTATCGATTTCCTGAGGAGCCTGGGGAAAGTTGGCGTAGTCTCCAGCGACTCTTACAAACTTCTAAAGACAGACGCACCAGAGAGAACATTCTGTTGGATCCTATCACAGCCTGGTTTGCCAACAGTTCTGCCAAGACCAAAATAAATGACAGAGAGTTTTAGATGTAGCCCAGTCCATCGCATGGAACGGACTTCCCATCATTGACTCCATCTGCCAACATTCAAAGACCTGTCCCACTCTGGTCATTCTGGTTTGGCAGAAGGTGCAGAAGCTTGAAAGCGGGCACCACCAGACTTAGGAACAACTTCTCCCCCTCTGTTATCAGGGTTCTGAATGGTCCTTCCATAAGCGAGAGCATTATCCGATTCACCTCGACCCCATTGCGGACATTGGACTTTGTGTATGGAACTGATGCGCGACAATGCTGAGAACTGGATGCTGCAGTCTGTATCTCCTCCTTTACTATTTCTATAGTACGAGTTTGAATTGATTGTATCTATTCCGTGTATGATATATCCGATCAGTTTAGATAGCATGCTAAACAAAGCTTTTCACTGTACCTCGTTAAATGTGACAATATTAAACCTAAACCAGTGGCACTAAAGTATGAGTTTGAATAAACACTAAACAGCGAAAGACGACGCACAGCGAGATCTGTGGTTAGCATTCAGTGCGTAAAAAGCCGGTTCCCCGGATCAGTTCTCGGTTGCCGGGCGCTCGGCCAGTTGCCGTGTCTTTGTTTGAGTCATGGATTATATTTAGACGGGCATTGCATGTGGCCTTCGGATCACTGCGTGGAGCCGATCTAATGAGGAGCAAGCGATTCACTGCGATCTGCAGCCGCCGGCCGGGCCACGGGTAGGGCTGGAGACTTCATTTCACCAAGTGGAGGGTCCAGACAAGTCGCTGGGCTTCATACAAAACCCCAGCGGGGCATGATTAGTCGCGGGTGGGAACGGCAGCGAGCGGGCTGGGAGGGGGACGGGGAGTGGAGAGGGGAGAGGGGCGGGGTGAGGAGGGGGACGGGGAGAGGGGAGAGGGACGGGGTGAGGAGGGGGACGGGGAGAGTGGAGAGGGAAGGGGAGAGGAGGGGGACGGGGAGAGTGGAGGGGGCGAAGGGAGAGGAACGGGGTGAGGAGAGGGACGGGGAGAGGGACGGGGTGAGGAGGGGGACGGGGAGAGGGGAGAGGGCGAGGGGAGAGGGACGGGGAGAGGAGGGGGACGGGGAGAGGGGAGGGGGGGGAGAGGGACGGAGTCAGGAGGGGGTGAGAGGGACGGGGTGAGGAGGGGGACGAGGAGAATGGAGGGGGGAGAGGGACGGGGTGAGGAGGGGGACGCGGAGAGTGGAGGGGGGGAGAGGGGAGAGGAGAGAGGGTGAGGGGCGGGAGAGGGGAGGGGAAGCGGCGGGTCCCGCCTGGTGGTGGTGCTTGGAGGGGCTCGGCCGCTATCTCTGTCTGTCTGTGCCGCTCATGAATTGCTCCCTGCGCTGCCTGCCTGCCCGCAGCCTGTCCCTGCACTGAGCATCGTGAACCATGAAGGCGCTGGCGGTGTGTGTGGGCACGGTGGGCGCCGCGAAGGCGCTGTGGGAAGGAAGGATCCAACAGCTGACAGAGGAGCGAGAGAGGGAGGAGAAGCGGTCGGAGAGGAAGGCGCTGAAGGGGTGAGTGCAGCCGAGAGAGCCGCCGCTCCTTCTCCGAGTGCCGGCGGCAGCGCACCAGCCCGACCCTGTGGTCTCTCTCTGTTCAGGGTGACGGTGGTGTGGCAGGAGCGGATAAACATGGCCAGGCTGAAGGAGAAGGTGGTCAATGCAGAGGGCAGGATTGTGCTGAAGATCGAGAACGAAGCCTGGAAGGTCAGTGGCTCTGCTCAAAAGTAAGTGCCGAGAGGATGCGATGGGAGAGACGCGGGTGGAGACAGCACGCCAGCAGTTGCCAGACGGGCCGAATAGCTCCAGTCTGCGCAGTGTGCTTGAATATATTTCGACTAACAACTCAATGATGGGGTGGTCAAATAGACAATATAAAAGGACGTTCCTTTAGGAAGGAGATGAGGAGGAATTTCTTCAGTCAGAGGGTGGTGAATCTGTAGAATCCTTTGCCACAGACGGCTGTGAAGGCAAAGTCAATGGATATTTTTCAGGCAGAGATAGATTATTGATTAGTACGGGTGTCGGGTTATGGGGAAAAGGCAGAAGAATGGGATTGAGTGGGAGAGATAGATCAGACTTGATGGGCCGAATGGCCTAATTCTGCTCCTATCCCATGAATTTATGACCTGTTAAAGTGTGGATGTGCAGAGGGATCTTGAGGTCCAAGTCCATAACTCTCTGAAAGTGGCAACGCAAGTTTAGTTTAAAAGTACAAGTTTAGAGCTACAATGTGGGAATAGGCCATTTGGCCCACCGATTATGTACCAGCCAGCAATCACCTGGACACTAGTTCTATCCTACAAACTGGGGACAATGTACAGAAGCCAATTAACCAATTAAACTTGCATGTCTTTGGCATGTGGTAGGAAACTGGAGATCCTGGAGAAAACCAATGCGGTCACAGGGAGAATGTACAAACCCCGTACAGACAGCACCCGTAGTCAGGATCGAACTCGAGTCTTTGGCACGGTAAGGCAGCAACTCTGCCACTGGGCCACTGTGCCAGACAGAGTGGTAAAGAAGGCATACAGCATGCTTACCTTCATAGGTCGGGACAGTGAGTGTGAGAGTCAGGGTCATGATGCAGCTTGATAGGACTTTGGTTAGGCTGCATACGCAGTATTGTGTGAAGTTCAGATCACCTCATTACAGGATATAGGGGTTATGTGTAGTGAGGTAAGAGTTGGTCTTAACATCATGTTTGGTACAGGCATTGTGGGCTGAAGGGCCTGCTCCTGTACTGTGTTGTTCTAACTTTAGTCACTAGTCCCAGGCATCCAACCTTATAGACAATCCTCCACCATAAAGGGCCAGTCCCACGAACGCGACATTTCAGCGACTGCCTTCGACCTTCAAGCTCGAGGGCACTCGCCTGAAAAACCTCGAGCTGGATCGACCGTCGGCATTGAAACCGCGAGCTGGATCGACCGTCTGCACACACACACACACACACACACACACACATCCCAAAGGCGGGGGCCAGGGAAAGCGGGGGAGCACTGTCTGAAATTCACACCCACTATCAACAGGAAGGTAAAAGACGGCTGGCACAGTTACGGTAAGTCCTTTAGAGAGCGCGGAGAGAGGGGGGGGGGGGAGTGAGAGGGGGGGAGTAGGGATGGAGACACATTTCAGAAGCCAGACAACTTTTAATAAAGTTTAGCGGGCATTTAACATTATGGTTGGTTTACTTACCTTTTCTTTCTCAACGAGATTTACCTTCGACTACCTTTGATTACCTTAGATTACCTACGATAGCATGACGACCTACTACGACCTACCTCAACTAAACCTACGAGTAAAGAAAATTGATATTTTCCATGGCGACCTTTTTTTACTCGCGGGCATTTCTCAGCTTGCTGAAAAGTACGCCGTGATCTAGCTGAGGCCTCAAGTACGCGGGGACTACTCTCGAGCATGAAGAGTTACAAAGGCCTCCTAGGACCTCATGTCAACCATGCTGCGAGTATGAGTCGAGGGGAAACTTTTCTAAACTCACGAATTAGGTTGCCGCAGTGGGACAGGCCCTTAACCCTTTATCTCCAGTTTTGGATCGAGTTTACCAACTGTTATGTATTGCCCAGAACAATAACTACAATGGCGTAAGTAATTTAACAGTAATTTACTAATTAACTTTGAGCTTGATATATAAATGTAACACATAAAATGGTGGCAGCCTTTCACGCTGAGTCCCGGGCAAGTCTTGCAAAAGTCCCACACCACCATCCTCTGATTTGCTGGTGTTCCCAATCTACTGTGCACCCAAGATGCCGACACGCTTTCGCGTAAGTTAACCATTCAGGACGGTTCACCAACCTGCCCTGGAACTTTGGACCAAATCTTTTGAACCAGCCTCCCACCTGGAACCTTGTCGAGTAACTCAGCAGGTCAGGCAGCATCCCAGGAGCAGGGATAGATGATGTTTCAGGTCGAGACCCACTGCTGGATCGCACCGGGCACCCGACTGTCACGAGGCCGAGACCCGCAGCCGTGTGTTGTGTTCCATAAATCTCCATTTTCAGACAAGAGTTTGATTCACTAAGCCGTTTATTACACTACTGAACAAGGCACATACACTCACTCATCCCCGAATATCCACAAACACGCAGCAGAGCATGCCGCAGGATGTTCCAGCTCTCGATCACCTGGCACTGTTCACGACATGGTCCAAGGCTGCTGTGCGCGACACCATCCTTTATGGCATTTCTTATCAGAGCAGACCATACCACCAAAGACCCTATAGCGAGCAAGATAGCCCACTCGACGAAAGAGACACAGTACGGTCATGGGCAGATTCATGGGTAATTTTCGGCCCCATTTCCGTAAATGGCTTCTGTCTCCACACCAAAGATCCCATAGTGGAGCAAAGATACTAGTGCGGAGACGGAAGCCGGTTACGGAAACATCCTCGCAAAAATAAAAGTTATTTGGTAAAAATCTTCTCCTAATTTTCAGAATTATAATTTATTAACACAAACTGTTCCCCCGCAATGTTGATTACAATGCGAGTCGGGTTGGGTCCGGTCGGGTCGGGTTACTGAAATGGATGAAAAAAAGGCCCACATTCCACCCTGTTGCGTACTACACATCAGCCCATTGCATTTATCAGGAGTGGTCTATCTTTCTCCGCTGTAGGATCTTTGACCGCCACTGCCGACGCTTACCAGCCTTCCGGCCGTCCCCAAATGGCTCCACTGATCCTCACCACTGCCCGGCTGCCAGCAGGCTGGGGCCGTCAAATTGCCTGGATTTCAGGCCCTACTCCGCAAGGAGAGTGTGAAGAAGGGTCCCCATCCAAAACATCACCTATCTACGTTCTCCACTGATGCTGCCTGACCCGCTGAGTTACTCCACAACCTAGTGTCCATTTGTGTATTAACCAGCATCTGCAGTTCTTTCTTTCTACTACTTGTGCACTGAGACTCTATTACTCTGTAATCCCTTACTTGGTTATAGTGAACAACAGGCAATAGTGGATACTATTCCCCCCCTCTATGGTCCATCATAACAAGGGTTATTTGTAGTTCATTTTGGATTTTAATCTGATGTTTTTCTCATCCATTTGAATGGAGAGCAATTGTGTAGGTGCATCCCCGTGACATGTGATTCAACTTGGGTGTCTATCCATACTGCTCCATTCATTCAAAAATATTTCTCTGCTGAATGCTAATGTCTTGCTTTATTTCTCAGTCACTACCAAATGCATTACAGCAAATGTCATATTTACAAGAATGGCAGATCCACAGAACTGGCTTGGAAAGCATTCCTCGATTTGTTGGAGTATTTGATAATCTTCTTGTGTTGGATCTATCACGAAATTCAGTCAGAGAGATCCCAAAGGAAATAGGTTTGCATTTATTTTGTATGTTCTTTGGTCCATTGTTGTGATTAAGATCCACTTCCTTATGCGGTAGCATATTCAGTTGTCTAGATTATTTCACATTTCATCTTAGAGTCTTAGATTCTTAGCACAACAGGACCTTAACCCCACATGATGCCAAGGACATCAGTTATCTACGCACACATTATACGCATCCCACCATTCCCTGCACATCCATATGCTTACCCAAAAGTCTTTTAAATATCACTAACGTATCTGCTTCAATCACCTCCTTTGGCATCACGTTCCAGGCACTCAACACCGTCTGTGCCTGTGTCTGTGTCTGTGTCTGTGTTTGCGTGAAAAACAACAAAACAACAGAGATGACCACTTAGCTTTCTGAAGGGCCCTATTCTTTCTCTATTTACTCTTCCTTTAATGTACTTATAAAATCTCTTTGGACTCTCAATATTGTTTGCTACAGCTATCTCCTGTCCCCTTTTGCCCTCCTCATTTCCTGCAGTCCCTAAACTCCTCCCTAAACGACTTGAACCCAGCTGCGTATACTTGCCCCATGTCTCCTTTTTTTCCTGACCAGAGCCTGAATTTCTCTCATCATCCAGGCTTCATTACTCCCACCTGCCTTGCCCTGCACCCGAATAGGAACATGCATGCCTTGAACTTTTGTCAACACACTTTTAAAAGCATCCCACTTTGCGGGTTCCTTTAGCCTACAAACAACCTACTCCAAATAACTTCAGCAAGTTCCTGTCTAATACCAACAACAATTCGGAATTGTAACTTGAGGCCCAACTCTGTCCTTATCCATAACTATTTTACAGCTAATAGAACTCTGGTCGTGGCTCCAAAAGGCTTGTCCATGTATACATCATAAGTCATAGGAGCAGAATTAGGCCATTCAGCCCATCATTCAATCATGGCTGAACTATCTTTCCCTCTCAACCCCATTCTCCTGCCTTCTCCCCATAACCCTTGACAACCTTACTAACAAGAATCTCCCAATCTCTGCCTTAATAAAATCCAATGACTTAGCCTCCACAAATGTCTGTGACAATGAATTCCACAGATTCACCATCCTCTGACTAAAGAAATTCCTCCGCATTTCCTTTCTAAAGGTATGTCCTTTTATTCTGAGGCTCTGTCCTCTGGTCTGCGATGATCCGGCTAGTGGAAACATCCTCTCTGCATCCACTCTATCCAGGCCTTTCACTAAGTTTCAATGGGGTCCGGCCTCATCCTTCTAAACACCAGTGACTACAGGCCCAGTCCCATCAAAAGCTCATCATACCTAACCCAATTATTCTCGTAAATCTCCTCTGGGCCCTCTCCAACACCAGCACATTGTTCATTAGATATCGGGCCCAAATAGAGTATTGCCAATGTTTTATAAAGCCTCAGCATTACATCTCTGTTTTTATATTCTTGTTCTCTCAAAATACTGTAAATGCTAACATTGCATTTGCCTTCCTTATTACCAATTCAACTTGTTAATTAACCCTTTGGGAATCCTGCACCACCATTCCCAAGTCCCTTTGTATCTGCGATTTCTGAATCCTCTTGCCATTTAGAACATGTAGTTACTCGGTAGAATAGTTCAGCACAGGAATCCACATTGCCCGCACCAAACGTAATGCCAAGTTCAACTCATCTCCTCTGCCTGCAGGTGAACTACATCCCTCAGTTCCCTGCATATCCATTGCCTATCCAAAGGCCTCTTAAAGGCCAGTGTTGTATCTGCCTCCACCACCATTCCTGGCCATGCGCCTAGGCACCCACCACTCTCTCTCTCCCTCTGTGTGTGTGTGTGTGTGTGTGTGTGTGTTTTTGTTTTTTTTGTCGGTGTGTGCGTGTGCTTGTCGGTGTGGGTCTGTTTGTCAGTGTGGGTCTGTGTATCTATTTTTAAACTTTGCCCATCTCTTTCCAGCATTTCCCTTTTTATTTCAACGTCCACCATTATTCTTTTTGAAATGGTATTTTCCCAACAGCTAGTGGCGTTCCCCCAATCCCCATGCTCATAACTATTAAAATGGCTAATTGTGCACTGTCTGAAAATGATTTAAATGCAACATTAAAATCATACCTAAAACTATTTTGATCTGTGTAGCCTAACATTACATTACAAAGGCAATCTGGAATTATTTTTCCTTTTTCTGTAATATAGGTAGTAAGTGAATTCTTGTCGATGTCATTTGCACAGTCCTAGAGGCGCACATTTGTGTTCTGTGGGTTTTACGGGAAAGATGTTCTGGCAGATACTGAAGCCTTTCTGCATTCTCTGTCTATGTTGATTTTGTCCCATTGGCTGCCTTAAACTGATAATCTGTTAGTCGACGGACACTAGTTTGCTCTGTCCTCGACACATAACTTCAGCTCTCTCGCTGGAATGCTGCTGTGTTTGATATCATCCTTGTATTATGTTCTTGGATGTCCCTGGTTCCAGACAACCTGTGCAGGAACTCTGTAAAGAAGCTGGCATGGCATATGGGAGCTGTACGTACAATTACATGGTGCAAACAAAGAACTGCAGATGCTGGTTTGGGTTGAGACCCTCCTTCAGATTGATAGTAGCGGGAGAGAAGAAAGTTGGAAAAGAAGCTGGAGAGAAGAAAAGGCAGGAATAAACTGCACCTTCAGGATCATGGCCTCGATGTTGACCAGGACAGCCTTGCCCAGAACTTCCAGCTTCTCGCTCTGTTCTACCACTTGCTGCCTATGAGTGACCACAGCATTCTTGTGTGGAAACACACTAAATATTTTATGTATTCAGTAAACTTCCAAGTCTCATGGTCATGTAAAAGGCTTGTGAGTAAAACTGCTTTGTACACATGATCTTGGTTGACAGCTCGACATTTCTGTGCTTCATCACACGAAAGGGCGGAAGACCAAGTGACTGGCTGCACTTGCTGATTCAAGCTTTTGTTTGTATGTTGAGACAGCCATCAGAAGAGATGACGCTTGAAGTGATCGACCGCCTTGCACCCCTGCACATCTGTCAACTTTGGCCCTCTCATCTTAAAGCTCTGCTCACTGGTCTTTGGTATTTCCGTTCTGGGAAAAAGTTTCTTACAATCCACCTAGTGTCTCTTATAATTGTATTTACTTCTATCAAGTCTATCAGGGTCAGCCTTTAATGCTCCAGAGAAAACAATCCAAGCTTGTCCAACCTCTCCTTATAACTGTCTGAAATCTGAAGAAGGGTTTCGGCCCGAAACATTGCCTATTTCCTTCGCTCCATAGATGCTGCTGCACCCGCTAAGTTTCTCCAGCACTTTTGTCTACCTTCTCCTTATAACTAATACCTTCTGAGACAGCATTCTGGTCAATCTCTTCTGCACCCTGTCCAAAGCCTTGTAATGGGGTGGCCAGAAGGCAGAACTGCACACAATACTCCAAATGTGCTCTAACCAAATTCCTATGAAGCTGCAACATTGGTTCCTTACTCGTACACTCAATACCCTGATTAAAAAAGGCAAGCATATTCTTTACCACTATTTCTACTTGTGTTGCTGCTTCCAGGTAGCTGTGGTCTTGGACCCCAAGATCCCTCTGTATATCATTGTTGTTCAGATTCAGATTCAGATTCCTTTATTGTCATTCAGACCTTTCGGTCTGAACGAAATTTGTTACCTTGCAGTCATAACATGTAATAAATTAAAACAAAACACACAATAAACACATAATTTAACATCCACCACAGTGAGTTCACCAAGCACCTCCTCACTGTGGTGGAAGGCAAAAGTCTTAAAGTCTCTGTCATTTTCCCCTACTTGTTCCCCCTCTGTACTGAGGCAATCCAGGCCTTCGATGTCATCGTCCACCAGGCCCGCGGCCGAGCCTCCGAAGCCAGGCCGTCACCGCCGCCGTTGCCGGAATACCACCACAGCTCCCAGTCAGGATCGACCACGGGAACGCTGGAGCCGCCGGAGCTCTGAAGCCGGGCCGCCGCTGGAGCACTGCTGGAGAGCAGCTGGAGCGCCGAAGCCGGGCCGCTGCTGGAGCACCGCAGGAGAGCCGCTGGAGCGCCGAAGCCCCGAAGCCGGGCCGCTGCTGGAGCACCACTGGAGCAACTGCTGGAACCTTGTTCAGGGTCTTGCTATTAACTATACACCTTCCCCATACATTTCATCTTCCGGAGTGCAACACCACTCACTTGCCTGGATTAAACCTCAGCTGCTATTTCCCTGCCCATATTTGTAACTGATCCCGCTGTATCCTTTAACAGCCTTCATCACTGTCTGCAGCACCACCAATTTTTTGTCGACTGTAAAGTTATAACCAACTACTGTCCACATTTGTGTATATATCAAACAACAGCCGTCCCAGCACAGATCCCTGTGGGATACCAATGGTCGAAATCACATTACAAGTCAAAACGTTTACTGTCATCATTTGCTTAAAATATTTGAATATTTCTTAATGTAGAAATAATTTTATTTAGCTGACATATTTAATTGAGGATCAGTTGCTGAATTAATGTGCCATTGATGTTAATTGTTTGTTAAATCCTTTGTACTGTCTTGATGTTGTTAAAGGTATTATAAAAATGTAAGTCTTGTCGATTTACAAAGTTTTTAGGTTACATACTGTTTTAAATCAAAGGATTTGTCGCGGGGTTTTGTGCATGAAACCTTGCAATAATTTGCATGCCATTCAAAGTTTAGCTAAGGACCTAAATGTTCTTTTGTCGCATCTGAGCAAATGCCTTCAGCGATTTCTTCTCACTGGCAATGTAATGATGAAGAATAATGGTGGCAGTACAGTTGCCAGTGAGCTTCAGACCATTGCTCTCTTCCCTCGCAGGACAACTGACCAAACTGCAGGAGCTCTATATCAGCTACAACAGACTGCAACAAATTCCCCACGAGCTTGCTGGCTGCAAAAACCTGGAGAAACTGGATTTAGCTGTAAACAGGGATCTCTGCGATCTACCTGAACAGGCAAGTGCTTGTTGATTTATTCATTTCCTTCTATTGGAAAAATAATTTTGTATATCATTTATTGGGGTAATATAGTGCCAATATAGTTTGTGTTTAGGTGAGAGATACAGCACGGAACCAGGCCCTTCAGCCCACGCCGACCGGCTAGATTGTAAACTGCCCAAGCGAAGTATGGGGTGCTGTTCCTCCAATTTATGTTTGGCCTCACTCTGACAATGGAGGAGGCCCAGGACAGAAAGGTCGGTGTGGGAAGGAGAATTGAAGTGTTTGGCAACCGGGAGATCGCTTAGGCTAAGGCGGACTGAGCGAAGGTGTTCAGCAAAACGATCACCCAGTCTGCATTTGGTCTCACCGATATATAGGTATCCAACAGCGGATACTGGTGATTAGGCTGGAGTAAAATTGATGGTGTGAATACACAAGTCTTTTACCCAGGGGAGGGGAATCAAGACGCAGAGGACATGGATTTAAGGTGAGAGAGGAAAGATTTAATAGGAACCTGAGAGGCATCTTTTTCACTTGGAGGGTGTTGGGTATATGGAACAAGATGCCAGAGGAGGTAATTACACAAGTACTACAGCAGCATTTAAAAGCCACTTGTAGAGATACATGAATAGGAAGGGATTAGAGGGATATAAGCCAACGTGGACACATTGGACTAACTTAGATGGAGTATCTTGGTCGTCATGGATGAGTTGGGCTGAATGACCTGTTCCCACGCTATAGACTATGATCGTGACTATGACTATGAGGCATGATGTACTCGGATGCCTGATCGGGACTCCCGTCTGGAGAGGCGGCACAAATAGTTTTGCTGCTGTTTGGTCTGATATAAATGCATTGACATACTAAAAAATAGTTCTAAATTTATTTTTAAAACTGAAAATAAAAAGTACTGGAACTACACAGCTGATGCCAAATATTGAAAGAAGGTAGGATGGTGTTGACTGGAAATGCTAATACAAACTTATTTGTTTTTTAGTTCAGAATTTCTAGAATCTCGTTTTTGCTCTTAAATTTTTTTTTAACGTATGTAGGTATTCACTATTTCTTGTCGCTCCTGAGAAGGACCTGGTGATCTTCTGTATTAAACTGTTGCAGTCCGGTTGTTGGGTGGGATCTTCCAGGATTTAGATTCAGTGGCAGTGATATAGAAACATAGAAAATAGGCACAGGAGTAGGCCATTCAGCCCCTTGAGCCAGCACCATTCAATATGATCATGGCTGATCATCCAAAATCAGTACCCTGTTCCTGCTTTGTCCCCATATCCATTGATTCTGTTAGCCCTAGGAGCTATATTTCTAAGTCAGGATGGTTCATAACATTGAAGGGTACCTGAAGATGGCAATTCACATTGACTGCAGTCCTCGATCTATGGATGGGACCATGCGGTTGGGAGTACCTTAGGGAAGTAACTACTATGATATTATAGGAGGAAAAACACTGCGGCAACTGCAACAGAGATAGAGGGAATAACTATTTGTGGAGTGCGTGAGTTTTATTTTTAGAGATAGTGTGGAAACAGACCCTTCGGCCCACCAAGTCTGCACCAACTAATGATTACCCGTACACTAGATCTATTCTACACAGTATGGACAATTTACAGAAGCCAATTAGCCCACAAAGCCTTTGGAATGTGGACGGAAACCAGAGCACCCGGAGAAAACCCGCAGTCACAGGGAGAACATACAAACTCCGTAGGCAGTACCCGTAGTCGGGATCGAATCCGGGTGTCTGGTGCTGTAAGGCAGCAACTCTACTGCTGCGCCAATCTAAGTTGTTAGAGGTGCACACATCCAGACAAGTGAGCGAGTATTTTGTCACATTTTTATATAATAGAAAGCCTTTATGTGTTGGAGTATTCTGGTCAACGATGACTTCTAGATCAAGTCAAGTTTATTCGTCACATACACATACGAGATGTGCAGTGAAATGAAAAGTGGCAATGCTCGCGGACTTTGTGCAAACAACCAACCAAACAAACTACAAACAGATAGTTGAATGCCAGGGACAGGTGGGTTTGGCTGGCACTATTATGACATGATTGGAGTGAAATTGGGGATGAGTAGACTTTCAGAGATTGATTGCATTTCAATATCATTTTTGTTCAAAGTGTTACATTTTATAGTATGTAAGGAACACGCATCTGTTTTCTCTGTACTCTTTTGTATATTTGTCGATACATTTTGTAAATGTAGTCTGCGGAATTATTTTTTCCATGAAGGTAGGCACAAAATGCTGGAGTAACTCAGTGGGAGAGGCAGCATCTCTGGAGAGAAGGAATGGGTGACGTTTCGAGTCAAGACCCGTCTTCAGACTCGATTCTTCAGACGCGACTTTTTTCCACATCAGCTCTTTGAACACTCTTGTTTTAGTTTGAGAAGTTCTATATAAACTATTTGACAGCTTAAGATATTGGTTTAAAAAGATAAAATTTGTGCACAAACTTTGCAAATATGCACACCGTAGCATGATGTGGTCACATTATTGCTTGTATCGTGGGCTCTATTCACATTATGGAAGTTGTGTTAAATGTAGCGCGAGGAATGAGCCCAACAGTTTGGTCGTGATCCAATCCACATTGTCTTTAATGTGAATAAGAGGTGGGGTCTGGCCATTGGCACCCATTCCACCCTCTATTTTATTTTAGTTCCATCAGCGATGGTTCACTTGGAAACTTATTTTAGTTCCATCAGCGATGGTTCACTTGGACACAGGTAATAATAACTGTTTTGTTAATGTTCGGTAAGAAATATTTTTAGCAATTATTGAGTAAGAATGTGCAAGATTGTTTTATTTATTTTTCTGTGTGAATGTCTTTCACCTGCTTAGCTATCCCAATTGCAAAGGCTTTACCACCTCGACTTGTCCATGAACCGGTTCACTTGCATCCCACTGGCAGTTACGAACATGCCTGCCCTGGAATGGTTAGATATGGGCAGCAACAAACTTCAAGAGCTTCCGGATGACATGGCTAGGTAACCAGCAGAATCTTGAATAAGCCAAAGTTTCTCAATTTGAGCTCTTACAAAGATTTAACATTTAAATGACCTAGAATTCTGATTTCACAATCACATTCAATAACAATTTATTGCCGTTTTCTTTGCAGGTCATTCCGTCATTTCTACTAAAGTGTTGAACAAATCTTTTCTTTGAATGTTTTTTTACGTTATCTTTTACATGCTCAGTACATACACTATTGTGGACCTCCTCCTAAAACTAATTTCCTCCTCTGGATATGATTAACCAAAGAACCAAAGCAAAACCAAAGTTTTGCAGAACCAAACTTATATTTTCTCTTTCTTCTTCTATCCAGCTTTGTGGTTGTTAAACAATCTTAGTAAAGACAGGGGACTGGGAGATCCACAGTGCCACTTCACTTGTCTCCAGTTGAAATACTCTTAACGGAGCCATAAGATTTACAAATAAGGCACAGGAATCAGAAAAAAACAATTCCAATTTCATTTTTTTGGGAACGTACCAGAATTTTCACTGTTAGCAATTTTACAGTTTTGTTTGTTGTGAATATTGAGGACATAATAGGTTGCAGAGCTGAATTCAATATAGAATAGCAAATCAAACAGTAATATAGGCAAAAAAAAGCTGCAAAGGTTGAATAGCTGAAAAAGAAACCTAAAAATGCTGGAAATACACAGCAGGTCAAGCAATATCGCTAGCAAGTGAAACTGGTTTGATGTTTTAAGTTGATGTATCAAAACCTCTGACATTTGTACTAACTGGACAAATCAACAGCGGAGTCTAAATATAATAATTACATGAATAAATTACAGTATGTGAGTGAGTGCCAGGTGAAAATTTACAAAAATCTACATACAAAGCTGAGTGGACAGAATTTCTACAGGTTGAAATCTACGTTATTTATTTACTAAAAAGTTGTCATATTTCTCCACTGAAAGAATGGAAAAACTGCACACTATTTGGCTACAGAGGAATGGAATCACCCACTTGCCAGAGACCATCAGTAAATTGAAAAATCTCAGCACTCTGGTTCTGACAAGCAACAAGCTGCAGAAAATCCCAGTTTGTATGGAAGAAATGTTCAATTTGAGGTAAAGTACTGGAAACTATTTTCCTTTTCCTGCATTGTTGAAAACAGTAATCATAGTCATACAGCACAGAAACAGGTCATTTGGCTCAACTTGCCTATGCCAACCAAGATGCCTCATCTACACTAGTCCCACCTGCCTGCATTTGGCCCACATTCTTTTAAACCTCTCCTATCCAAGTACCTGTTTTTTAAATGTTGCTATAGTACCTGCCTCAACTCTCTCCTTGGGTAGTTCGTTCCATATACTCACCTACCTCTGTGTGGGAAAAGGTTGCCCTTCAGGTTCCGACAAATTTTCCCCTCACCTTTAAATCTATGCCCTCGTGTTCTTGATTCCCCTACTCTGGGTAAAAGACTCTGCATTTTCACATTGGGGTTTTCTTTATTATCCGTCTCACCTGCAACTGCCATTAATGGGCTATTTATTTTTTTATTATTAAGCTGCATTGTTAAATATTGAGTGAAAATGTCCCTTGCAAACATTACCAATTCACATTTTTACTTTTTTGCACCACTTCTTCTTGCGTATGGCGTGCACAGCCTAAAGTTGTACGACAACTTGTTCTATTTGATCTTATTTGGTTGTGCACGCCAGGTTGATTGCATTCGTCGAAACAATACTTGACCCCAAGTAGCCACTTTAGTTGCAGTGTACCCACCTACGAGTGAGGAGGTTTAAGTTTTGACAAACTCCCATCATCCTTAATAAGGGAAAATTAAGAGTCATCTAAGAAAACTTGAATGCCATTTGAAGTAGATGTTCATCTTTTGGAGTATTAATCTCATCATGCTGAGCAAAATAAAAATGTCTTTATCACCACACTGATATCAATGTATTTGAAAGGTTTGTGAATCTGAGAGACAATCCACTTCGGCTAAAAGTAACACTATCCGAGTGTGCAAGCCCAGAGGAAGAGGAAGACCGTGAATTATTTGGGATAGAATTTATGCAAGCCTACATACAGGAATTAAAAAACAGTGAGTGAAAGGATATCTTCTTTTCAATTTATATTTGTTTTGCACAATTTAATAATGGGATTTCATTAAAAATTTCAGTCTGCCTGAAGCAAAACATTTGAAAAATTAATGTAAATTAGACATCAAATGTTAACAGACATTACTGCATGTATTATATAGAAAGTTACTCTGCATAAGTGCTAAAATTCTATTAAACTCTAAATGAATTAAACGCCAAAAGGCAGGAATATGCAGCTTAATAAATCAGAGGGAACTCGGGAAACTGACCAGAAATGGAACGCGTTTGTCTTTGAAATCGCAAATACTTCATTATTAACATAATCTGTACACTTTCTCTGGGTACCTCATCCATATTAGGAGGGTGAATGCATGAAATGACCTAATATGTAAATTGATGCTAATGTTAGTGCTGTAAGAATCTTATTTAGCGATATTGTTATTATTATTATTATTATTGCAACAGACTATATGGCATTGCATTGATTAATATACATTTATTTTGAGGGATTCTTAAATCAGTAGTATTCCCACGTGTCCTCCTTTCAGTCGGATAGTTATTATTTATCAGTTTCCTTCATTCGTATGCCATAATTATCTGAAGAACATTGGTTCAGTGATATTTCAGCATATTGACTTGGTCTTTCACGTTCTGTATGTTTAATATGAAGGGTATATATAATCCAATACAACTTGATCAGTGGTAACAGGCACTGGATAAATTTGCATGCTCTACTGGAGATTGGAAGATTTTCTACATATCAACAAGTTTGTTTATATCGAGAAGATATAAAGTCGTTGTACCAGAAGTTCTTGAGTGTCAAGAAAACTGTGTTAGATGAGCAAAGCTTGGTAAGCGAAGTTTCAATGTAATGACCCAATGTGGCAAAATTACAGCATTGTCACTTTCCCCAGAGTGAATAGAGGATGTAATGTAGGTCATAGTGGGCACAACAAGTGTAGCGTGTGGAAGTTTGGATGCCTCTGGCAAAGGTTGATTGAGGTCAAGATGTGGGTGGTTGGAGTTGTAGGTCATGGTTATGATGTCTGAGGGCCTAAGGAAGAGTTTTAGGAAATATGCCTCAGACTACCTGTAGCTACATCCAAGCTGCAGACTTTGTGGGGAAGTAGGCAATGTGCCATTTAGGAACCACACTTACACAGACTATAATATCTGTGTAATATATCCAAATACTCGACCGACTGTCACTTATGTACAGTTCCATATTCTTTGGGCAATTGTGGCATACGAATGAAAGTTAGAGATGCACAGTAACTCTCCCAAAGTAAAAGAAGAGATGTGGAAATACAACACATTTAAGCATTTTGTCAACAAAATAGATTTATATTAATGGATACAATGCCATATGGTCTATTGGGATAATAATAATCATTCTCTCTAAACAATATTGGTGTAGAACTACTGGTAGCTGCAACCTGCAATTATTCTTGTAATTGATAAATGGTTTATTTGTGGAAAATCACAAGACCATGATTTTATGTCAAATTACAGCCTGTAAAAACGACACTGTGGAAAATATAGTCTCCACAATTTATAGCAAATTGTAGCAAAACTATAACTGTTTGTAAAAACAAGTCGGTGCCTACTTTGCATAGCCAAGACAGGAATGATCTATTGTATACATAAAATGCACATTACTATCAAGGTTTCCTTGTCTTTCAGGCAATACTCAAACTTGTACCTCAGTACTGTCAGTTCCAATTGAAGGTGAAATCTCCAATTAAATCAAGATACCACAGTCATGAAACAAATGCTGGATTAAAATATAATAAAGCTACATTTATTTATGTAAAATTGGCTGGATTCTTTGAAATTGTGAAATTATGACCTGCAGGAACTTTGCTGGTGTGAACCATCAATAAAATATAGCAAAGGAACACTCCACACCTGTATTTTATTCTTGTCACTATAAGCGGCAGAAACAAGGAATACTACCTAGATAACAAATAAAACACACTGTTTAACAGGAAATGTTGCTGACAGTTCACAACTCTTTGATGACCAATGGATCTTACTTAACAGTCCTCAGTTTGTTGAATTGTTGGAGATGGAATAGCTGTAAGCAGGACATTTTCCAGTGAGACGCTGGGACTAGTGTAATACTGCACAGCAGAATCAAATCCTTGCTGCTGCAAATACCAAATGCGACCTTGGTCTATCAACCGCTTGCACAGGTGTCCCACGTGTTCTCGTTCCCCCGTGGTCAGCGTTCTGCAAAGGATTAAAAAAAAAAATTAAGTGATCAGTTGAAAAGTAAAATAGTGCTTTATATTTAAAATGCAATGACAGTTCCTGTCTCTAGTAGCTCACCTTGCATTGTGTGATAATGCTCCAAAACAATTTAGTTAAAATACCTGAGCTTTCCATTTCCTGGAATGCTCATCGCGAGGAACTGAAATTCTGGAGTGGATCTGTTCAGGTAACTGTTTCTTTTTTAGTTAAAATATTCTTCATGGGATATGGATCCTTATTGTGAAGAGCAGTATTTTTGAATTGTTGGAACTGATGTGGCAAACAGGCTTACACAATACCTTTGGGTAGGAATTGCGTTCCTAATCGAGAGCTTAAGTGTCTTTGAGGTAATGATATTCCCATGAACTAGTTGCCCATCTTTCGAGTTTGTGGAGAATGTGGGTTTAGACAATGTTAGACTTGATGGGCCGAATGGCCTATGTCTTATGATCTAAGGTGTTATGGTACTGTAGCATGTCTCAATCTGCTTTACTCTACCATTCAATCATGTCTACTCTACCATTCAATCATGGCTGATCTATTTTTCCCAATTAACTCCATTCTTTTGCCTTTCCCCATAATCTTTGACACCCTTATGAATCAATCTCCGCTTTTAAAATACCCCATGTCTTGGCCTCCACAGCCGTCCATTGCAATGAATTCCACAGATTCACCATCCTCTGGCCTCCCCTCCCCATCTTCATTTGAAAGGTACATCCTCCCCCCCCCCCCGAGGCTTTGCCTTCTGATTCTACTCTCCCATTATTGGAAACATCCTTTCCAAGTCCACTCTGTCTATGTGGTTCATTATTCGATAGGTTTCATTGAGATCCCCCTCATCCATTTCAACTCCTGCTAGTGCAGGCCCAGAGTCAGCAAAAACGCGCCTCATACGTTAACCCAAACATCCCCAAGATCATTCTGGTAAACCTCCTCTGCACGTCTCCAATGTCACCCCATCCAATGTCAACATATCCTTCCTCCGATATGGGGCCCAAAACAGCTGCAGGATAATTGTCGACACACTATTGACATGGTGCATTCTTTGCATTCTTGGATTACACTTCCATTGCTTTTTGTTCCATCTCTTGGGCTTCGTTCTACAGCAAAGGACCTGGTACTGCCTGCACTGCTTTAGTGACAGTGTGGCCAACATGGTCATTTGTGGGTCATAGTGGTGAGTATTCCAAGGCTCTGCCCGGGCCAACTGCCTACCTTTCTTTCCGTTTTGGGAGATGGAGCACGCGGTGTCCACGGGAAAGTTAGCAGTTTTCCAGGACATCTGCCACACGGGCTTGAGTACATCTTTAATTTGTGTCATGCAATAGTCCCTGAACTCTACCATTTACAGTGCAATTCCTGCCCTGGTGTGACATACCAAAGTGCAACACCTCCCACTTTTCAAAATTAAATTGAATTTGCCTTTCTTTGGCCCACCTTCCCAAATTATCTTGATTTTGTTTTCACAGTCTACACAGTCCATATACAGTGTGTGTGACTGTCCAAATTCTGGTTTAAGATGATGTCCCCTTGTCTCAGACTCTCAAATAGTTTTAAAAAAATCCAATTACGATATATCTTCAATCTCGATTTGCCAATGAGTCTTTGTTTCGGAAAATAAAACTAACCTGCACAACTTCCCAGAACACACTGTTATAGCCCTTAGCACTGTTCTGGTGAATCTGAGCGGCACCCACTCCAACACCACAATCCTCTCATTGAACAAAACACTAGATACGCTCATCTGCATGCAAATATTATTACTCAAAATATTTTCGTATCTATGTATTTTGGTTACTCAGGCAACGGTAAATTACATTTTATAAATTAAAGGTGCACGTTCAGATTATTCCTGAATGTGCACCTGCGATTCTAACATGCAACAGATTCCTCAAATATACAATTACTTTAAAACTCAAACAAAACCAGTATATAGCAAATATATGAGAATTTGATACATGCCCTTCATAAGTAGAGTTTTTCTCAAAGTCGTGCTCTTCCAGATTTGCTTTCCAATGTTCTTTGTCAATAGGCTGCCTTTTCATGCCACAGGTGGCCCAACTTGATAAACGTTGAAACATCTCAAAATCCTCTGCTGTAAGACCTTGTGAGGAGAAGAATTCTTTGCCCACGTAATGCTTCCACTCACACCTGTGATGACAGCACAGTGCAATTGCAATACCAAGGACTGATGGTTCATTTGGAGTCATTGATACAGTATCGTTAGAAAGGTTCATTGAGTATTCCTTTGTGGTTCCCATTTCACTCTTCAACCTTTTTTTCAGTGGTTCCTTCTCAGAATCTTCCTGTTTTGTTTTATAACAACTTAGTATACATCTCAGAGCAAGATCTGTCCAATTTAAAGAAAAGAAAAAACTACTTAGATTTGATTTTCCCAGCATGTAGAACATAGAACTGTACAGTACAAAAGCAGGTCCATAATGTCTGTGCTGAACATGATGTCAAGACATCTACTTATCCACATCTACCTGCATATGACCCACGTCCCTCCATTCCCTGCCTATCCATATGCCTTTTAAATGCCACTAACAATATCTGCTTCAACTACCACCCCCAGTAGCGCGTTTCACTCACCACCCATTGTGTAATTAAAAAAAAATATTTTTCCTTCCTAGGAAAGATTCTGACTATGCCTCTCATTATTTTACATACTTCTATTAGGTGTCCCCGCAGCCTCCATCCGTTGTTCTCTCTTGCTTCCCTCATTAACCTGGGGTAGATTTCATCAGGCCCTAGGGATTTATCCACCTTGATGCTCTTCAAGAGACCCAACACCACCTCATTCTTGATCTCAAACTGCCCATATTAGTACATCCCACACATCTTACCTGTCCTTCTCCTTGGTGAATATAGATGCAAAGTACTCTTTTGGTACCTTGCTGACACTCTGACTGAGCATAAATACCATCCTTTATCCTTGAATACTTTCTTCCCGCTTGTTTTTTTATTTATGTATAAAAAGCCTTGGGCTTTCCTTTAATCTGACTTGCCAATAGCATTTCATGGCCCTTCTAACTGTTTGCTTACTTCATATTCCTCAAAGCCCCTATCTGATTTAATCGTCCTAAACCTTAGGCTGGATCCATTTCCCAGGAGCCAAAGAGGCCGAGGACTGGCCTGATAGAGGTTTATAAAAAGGGTAGATAGTTGACATCTTTATCCCATGAAAGGGTTATCAAAAACAGGAGAGCCAAGGTTGAAAGTGAGACGAGAGTATTAAGGAAGATTTGAGGAGGATTTTTTTTTTTTTTACAGAGTAAGCGATACCTAGAACACTGCCAGAGGAGGTGGTGAAGTCAGAGGCAATCACTATGTTTGAGAAACATTCAGACAAGTACTTAAATAAGTAAAATGTAGAAGGATATGTAACTAATACAGGTAAATGGGAGTATTGTACATAGGCAACAGTTCAGTCTGGATGTGGTGGGCCGAAGGGGCTCTATAATTCCTTAATTTGGAAGCAATGTTTTAGCATTGTGATACAAATTTTAATATTAAATTGATCCTTGTATATTTGTATGGAATCATAAGGACCATATTGGACAAGTTTATCCAGACTTATTTTGTTAAATTTTAATTTAGGATTAACATTTAACCAACACAAATACCTGGGGACATCATCAGTAAACAACATCCCAATATCTATCACCTTGGGGAAAGAAACAGGGGTGTCTGATATTGCTAAACAATAAACATTAATTAAATTTCTACGCTTGGATTTATTTTAAAGTCAATCATACCTGTTGCAGCTCCACACAAATGCTTTCCAATTCCAACCACTGGCAGTTTTTCTCGTGCAAGAAGAGGCACATTACCTACAGAAATATGTTGCTGATTATTAACTTCTACAGAAGAAGAAACATGCATTTTAATGCTGGTTTGCAAAATGTAAACAGCACTTGCTTAGGTTGAGATCTTCTATGTCGATTTGAAGCCGCTCAAATGTTGAGCCCTGGCGTTTGTGTTTACCATCAACCTTTAAAAGAAAAATGGTATCTTTACTTGGTTATTTACAGACCTTTTGGGAATATTTGTAGAAGAATATCAACATTTGTTACCCAATGCCCGCAAACTATTACCTTGAAACGAGTGGTGGCTCTTTCCACAAGGAGAAAATGAGCATTCTTGGCGTCTTGCAAAGCAAGATCTATCCAATGAGACAATTTTCCTCGGCCAGCACCAAACTCGATGAAACATCTGTTTGATCCCAGCAAACCCAATCTTTCCAAATTACCAGCAAGAGAAGCCTAGAACATGATGATCAATCATTATGATCACTGTATAGGTTAACAACATATGCCAAATCTTAACTAATTAATTACAGACTCTTTAGTCTGAAGGGTCCTGACCTAAAACATCACCAAACCATGTTCTTCAGAGATGCTACCTGACCCGTTGTGTTACTCCAGCATTTCGGGAACAGTGAGCATCTTCCATTAGTGTTAAAGTAGTTATGGAGAACGAAAGGACTGGCCCACAAGTTGGAGCAAAGATGATTGGTGAGGAATTAGGCAGAGATCAATTGGCTGAGTCTGTTTTCAGGTAAGGGCATGACTGGCAGGTGGGAGGCTTGCAAAAGTACAAGGGCCACATGTTCCTGTTAGGGTAAAGACTAAGGGTGCAAGTTTAGGGAACAGTGCTTGTGAGAGATGTTGAGGCTCTAGTTTAAAAAAAAGAGGGATATGCCAGATTTAAGGAGTCAATATCAAGCAAATTCCTCCACAAGTAAAAGCACCTTTTGAATGCACTTACAGAGGCAATCAGGAGGACTAAAGGAGAATGGTCTGGCAGGAGAGTTAATAGAAAATCCCAAGAAATTATACAGGTATATTAAGAAGAAATGGGGGGCAGGGTTCTCTTGCAGATCAATGTGGCCCTCTTTTGTGTATAACCACAAGAGATGGGGAAGATATTAAATTAATATTTTTCATTTGTTTTTAATCGAGATCATGCAAGGTAAAGAAATGAAGCTGAGGAGTTGTGATGTCTGACTTAGATCTTACATAAATTATCAAAGAGCTATTAGCGGTTTTAAAACACATCAAGATGTATAAATCACCAGGGCCTAACCAAGTGAATCATCGGAAGCCAGTTAAACAATTGTGGAGGACTTTGAAGAGATATTTGCATCTTCTTTAGCCACAATTGAAGTTCCGGGTGGATAATGTTATACCCTTATTTACGAAAGGCAACAAGGACAAGCCAAGGAAGTACAGGTTGATGAGGTTGATGTTAGTGGTGGGAAAACTGTTGGAGGGGATTCTGAGGGACAGGATCTACCTGCATTTTAGGTAAGCACAGATTAGAGATAATCAGCACAGCTTTGTGTGTGGTAAACCATGTCTCATGAATCTAAGTGTTTTTCAAAGAAGTCACCAAAAGCATTGCTAAGTTCAAGGCAGTGAACATTGTCCACATACCCTTTAATACAAAATGTAGTTAACTTTGTTATTAAATTCGCAGATTACACCAGAATTGTAATGTGATTAACAGTATTCAAGTCTACAACATGATCTTGATCAGTGGGGCAGGTGGGCAAATTGCATTTAATTCTAACATGGGTCATGTATTTCACTTTGACATGTCAAACCAGAGCAAGACTTAAACAGCAAATGGTAGATCCTTGGAGAGTGTTGGAGAGTGAGGTGGACAGGGTGGTGCAGGTGTGTTTGCCTTCAATGGGAAGAATATAAACATATAAAAGTTGGAACATCATGATATAGCTGTACATGTTGTTGGTGAGCTAACACCTGGAGTACAGGGTGCACTTTTGGTCACCGTTGCAGGAAGGTTGTCATCTAGTTGGAAAGGGTGTAGAAAAGACTCACCACCTTGATTTGCAGGCTTGAGTTAGGGGGAGAGGCTGGAATAGGCTGGAACCTTTTCTTTAGCTGGTAGAAGTCAGCACAGAGAGATGACCTTATTGAAGTATACAAAATCATGATGGCCACTGATAGAGTGAACATTCATTGGCTTTACCCCCAGGAGAGAGGACATAGGCTTAAGAGGAGAAGTAATAGATTTAAGAGGGACATCAGGGTAAAATTATTCAATCAGAGCTTAGTCCTTATCTGGAATGAGCTGCTAGAGGAAGATATAGAAGTGGATACAATCACAACTTTCAAAAGATATTTGGACAGATATATGGATAGGAAGGGTTGAGAAGGATATGGGACAAATGTGAGCAGATGCAACTAGCCCAGAATGCCAACTTCGTCAGCATGGACAAGTTGGGCAGAAGGGCATGTTCCCTTGCTGTACTGCTCTAGAACTCTAATACAGATAACAAACAACAGTGGACCCTGCACCGATCCCTGTGGTATATCACTGGTCACATGGCTCAGATCTGATAACAACCCTCCTCTACCACCCTCCGATTCCTTTTACCAAGCCAATTTTGTATCCAAATGGCTCACTCACCCTAAATCCCATGTGAACGGACCTTCCAGACCAGTCTACCATGCAAGAAAATGGAGCAGAAATCTCCCTTGCCTCTAAATCTTGCTGTTTTTTTTTTTTTTTAAATTGCAGCATCTGTTGGAATACAGTTCGCAATTTCTTATGGTTGGACTAACAAATTGCACACCAGCTAAACACACTTTTGTACCCCAGTTTTTCATTCAAATCGTGCATCTCCAATCCTACCTTCTGCTTCAAATGCTTAAAGGCACATTCTCCATTTCGCGGATCATTCAGAGCGTCCTCCAATATTCTGTGAGTCGATGTTTGGTCAGTTAGCTGAGAATCCAAACCTGAAGATAATTAGCATAAATTCTGAAAAAACCTGAATTACAAATTCATTAAAAAAGACCCAATGTTGTGCACATCATTTTGGCAACTTTTCACTGCAGAGAAATATCCCTCAATGAAGTCCCAATTATTTTCTTCATGCATTGTAATGTGTGTTGTTTTAGATTTCTCTTTGTGATGGGAACGATAAGTGGACAGCTCTTGCTCAAATAGGGATTGAGAAAAAGTAGAGTTCAATCTCAATAGAAATTAAACTGCTTCATGTAGGCGCCAAAAATAAAAAATCAGTGACTTTGTGTGAGGTACAACTCTAATCTTTGGATGTTTTCCCAATTGTATCAGTTTTAGCAGAAATGTCACAGATTCAAATCAATTGTACCGATAAAATTTCAATTATTGTATTTACTATGGTATTGTCACAATATGCAGGGAAGCCTATCTCTTTCTCTCATTATATTATACACCTCTATAAGATTACCCCGCATCCTCCTGCACTTCAAGGAATCAAAT
Source organism: Okamejei kenojei (assembly GCA_035221665.1). Taxonomy (NCBI): domain Eukaryota; kingdom Metazoa; phylum Chordata; class Chondrichthyes; order Rajiformes; family Rajidae; genus Okamejei; species Okamejei kenojei. Next base: position 15,962,675 of record CM069140.1, on the reverse strand, counting down.
CCTAGCCTGCTCAATCTCGCTCTATACCATAGCCCCTCGAATCCTGGCAACATTCTCGTAATTCTTCTCTGCAACCTTTCCAGTTCAACATCTTTCCTATGACAGGATAATCAAAATTGAACAAATGCGGCCTAATGAAGTGATGCTGAGATTCAAACTAATAACCCCGACAATTCCAAAAACACTCCATTATTGTATCTCATTATGTGAAAGGATAAGATTCATCAAATGGTACTTATATTAAAAGATAAATGTTGTGAAAATTCAGTTAATCTATTTTTAACATCACACCCATTCCATCCCACCTCCAGCTTGACATATTTTTCGTCCTCTTGCAACTTGGCTGAAACCCCGGTAAGTTCATCCAACTGAATGGGTGGCAAAATACCTTTAGTTTGTGTCGTTTCTATCCCCATAGCTAGAACTAGTACTATTTCCTACATTTGAAACACCTGCTCAAGCAATATATTTCTGATGCATTTTTTTCCTAAAACAAAGGACAAAGGACATTCATTGTCACATACACCAATTGGTGCAGTGAAATTTGATTTACCATGCAGCACACAAATAAGATAACCATAACACAATAGAATTTAACATAAAACCGTAAAAACATCCTCCCACAGCGGAATCAACGTTTGCCACTGCGAGGGAAGGCAACACAGTTCAGTCACCTTCCTCTTTGTTCACCCGTGGTCGGGGCCTATTGATGCGTCCGCAGTCGCCGCAACGGTGGCCCGATGTTTCAGGCGCTCTCGCCGGGATGATGGAGCTCCGGCATCGGAATGGAGAACACTCTCAGCGGTTTGGGGCTTCCGAATCAGCCGCTTCCTACCGGAGACAGCGGCTCCTGAAGTCCACAGGCCGAGCTGGGCGGAAATTCAACGCAGCCAACCCCAGCAAGTATCCCAAGCTCCGCGATGTTAAAGTCAGCGCCGCCCGCGGCTGGAAGCTCCGCAGACCATAGCTCCACGGTGTTAAATGGCAGTCCCAACACGCCGGAGCTCCAACACGGCGATCCCGGTAAGGAATCGCCCGCTCTGCGATGGAATTCAGTGCTGCGCCACTGCTGAAACTCTGGCCGGTCTCCGGCAGGAAAGGCCGCTCCAATCCAGATGGTAGGCCGCGAGGTGGGGGCGAAGATGCGGCTCCGAGGAAAGACGCATCCTTGACCAGGTAATGACTGACAAAAACGATTTCCCCCTTCTCCCCCCACTTAAAAAAGACTAAAACAAACTCCAAAAACAAACTTTTAGACAGACTCAGCTGCTGGTGAGACTGCCACACTTGATGGCGCCTCCACTCAGAATTTGCATGCTGTGGATAATTTATTACTTTTTCACTACATATTTTAATACTCACTGTTGGTTGCTTTTAGTAGCTTGCTTATCATATTCTCCAATTCTTCTTTGGACAAAGCACAAATAGAAACCTTGAATATATTAAGAAATAATATAAGCTGCTTTGCTAAAGGTCACCCAATGGACAACATTTTGTTGATTTTCACAAAACAAAAAGCTATACCTGTTGTTTGGCCATGTCCAATCCATCTGCATAGCCTCCATTGATACCTTTACTATAATAGATCTGAAATGAGATAAAATAGAGACAAGGATAAAAATCAATTAAATCATATATATTTCACTTTGTTTCTTTCAAACTTATTGACCATTTACATAATTAGAAACATCAAGTTCTGTTTTGGTTAGAAAATAAAAAGACCATGAAGGGCATGTCTCACTTGCGCGACCTGCTAGCGTGTGGGTAGCGAGTGGGTAGTGTGGGGACGGGCGCATGGAGTGGTGTGGAGTTGTGTGGAGGAATGTGGACTTAGTCCTGAACGAAATCTTCGCGCGCCACCGGCCTGTCGTGTAACTGACGACCAAAGTGGGACAGGCCCAAGACCCTGGCGTGACGCAACGTCTCACCTCCAATAGCAGCAGAAGCATGCAAACGATTGTCGAACTCAGACTGGGGCTCATGGCCATTGCGGATCCGGATCCGCCCCCACTCCTACTCCCAGAGCGGGGCAAAGAAGATTGAAGATAGACACAAAATGCAGGAATAACTCAGCGGGACCAGCAGCATCTCTGGAGAGAAGGAATGGATGACGTTTCTGGTCAAGACCCTTCTTTCAGATTGAAGAAGAGTCTCGACCCTCATCCATTGCTTCTCTCCAGAGATGCTGCCGGTCCCGCTGAGTTACTCCTGCATTTTGTGTCCATCTTCAAATGACGTCACACACTCCAGACGGCTGTGCGGACGCATGATGACGCGCGCGACACTCGCGGGACCGTCGCGCGACAGTCACTATTGGCCTGTCAAGTAAGTGACGGCCCAAGTGGGACAGGCACTTGACTCTCCACTATTCCTTGATACACTTTCCTGATGAAAATCCATTGACCTGTTTGCAGAATATGTTTGTAGTATGTTTTCCAATATACCCTGATTGCAATCTACTAATTGAAAGTCTATAGACCCTGATGTCAATGAATTCTTTCAGTGTAAAAGCACTTTTAACACAATGAAACTAACCAACAAGTAAATTCTTTACATTGCAACTGTTACCACAAATATTGTCGCAGTATTTGAAAATGTTATAGTACGTTATGTAAATGGAAAGAAAGAATAACGTTACGTAACTTACAGGTTTGGGTTTTTCCCTTGAATTACACTTTTTCAGATGCTTTTCTAATTTATCTTCATCAACGGTACTAGAAAAAATATTTATGTTGCAGCTTGACACTGGATCATTAATTCTTTAATTTCAAACACAAACAGATCAATAGTTATCTTTCTTATTTTGTCGATATTTAAATTTCCATTCCATTCTCCCTTTTGGAGAAAATCTATAGTCCATAAGTTAGAAACATATGAGTGGTACCAGTAATGTGGATCAGTTAGACAGGATTGTTGGCAAGAAATGGCAAGAAGTGCCCCATTGCATTGCACGTGGATAGTGCAGGCAACTCCAAAATGCTGCAGGTAATCACAGTAGTGGGGAAAAGACCATGCAAGGTCTTAGAGAAGAGGATAATAATTTTTAAATCATGCACAAGTATAGAGAATTAGACAAGATTTCAAGAATCTAATTCATAACCAAATGATATTTAAAGCAAGTGAGCTGAACACAAGTGAAAACAGTATACATAGGCATTCAGCAGTTATGGAAATAGATTGAAGTCAACAACTTTTTGGACATAAATCAACTGGTCCTTGTAATAAATACGAGAGGTGAAATTAAGATCAAATTTGACATGATATACATAGCATCAGATGGACCCTAATGAATAACCAGCATGGAAATGGGAGTGCTATGGTGGGCTGAAGAATTCCATCCTACCCATCTATCTGCCGAAATGTCTTTTAAAAGTCATAGTGGAATCCTTTTTTATAGCTTTTTGCGGCAGCTTATTCCAGATACAGACTAACTTCTGAGTGAAAATGTTGCCTGTGAGGACCTTCTTAAATGACTCCCCTCTCACATTAAGCCTATGCCCTCTAGTTTGTGAATCCTCTACCCTGGGAAAAAGATTGTGAGCTTTCACTTTATCTATGTCCCTCATGATCTTAATTCTAAAAATAAATCCCAGCCTATCCAAACTCTCCCTATAACTCCAGACTAAACTTATCACAGCACCGCTTCCCTCACTCGGTCAGTCAGGAGCTACAAGTGGATGGGTGTAGTATTCAGTGGCAATGGAAGTTTCCCTGACTTTCCACATCCTGTAGAAGCGTACTCCTGTCCCAACTGCACTTAAACTAAAGAGGAAAGTTACATAAACAAGATCTTACGTTAACATAATCATATGCTCAGGCTCATCACTGAGGCCTCTCGAGCCAAAGCCTCATTATTTACCCACAGCAAAGCACTTTCATCGCATAGGTTTAAGGTGAGAGGCGAGTAATTTAAGAGGGTCCTCACAGGCTTAACCTTCACTTCTTTTTGGCCGCTGTGTCTCTCGATAGGTCCATCAAAAGGTGCTCTTTCAAATCTTCCCACTGCTGCTCTGCTCCCTGGCTTGAAACTCACTAGCTCAGCTCTTGCACATCTCCAGTAATGTCCAATCCAGTTACACATCTTCAAAATAAACAAAACATACAAGGCAATTGCTGCTAATTGTACTCACTGCTTTGGGTCAAGTGGGCATGGTATTCTTTTCCGTTGGCTTTCACCCTGGAAGGAAATTAACAATCAACCCAGTTCTGGATGTTATTCATGAAACAACTTCTTTAATATTCATCTTTCTGAAGTTTCTAATTATGGCATCTACATGGCAAAGATTAGTGGGAAGCTAGAGGATTGGGAAGCTTTTAAAAGTCAACAGAAGGCAACCAAAAAAAGAGGGGAAAAAGATGATTCATTCATCATCGTTGGAAACATTAGCGACACAGTGGTGCTGGTTTCCGACAGGAACAGTGACGGACGCACCCACATCTCGGTCCTCCAGTTCCTGCGGACTTCCGCCGCTGGAACTATAGGATTTTGATGTGTGTGCTTTATAATCATTCCTTACAATGCTATGTACAACATGATTGCAACTTCTACTGAAGTGTGGATGGCCGTTGGCTCGCTGGAACCTCATCCGCCCTTTGATAGGTCTTGTTTTTGACCCTGCTGGGGGTCCAGAGCCCCCTCCTGACCTGGCAAACCAGGTGGGGGAGACGATTTAGTCGTCGACTATCTGACCATGGAGCAAGTAGCACGGGATTACAATGGTACCCGAGGTGGGAGGATCTTTCCCCGACCTGACCTGGCAAAAGATAAAATTCGAGGGTAAACCAGCCAATATTATAGAAGATGATTCCAAATGTTTTTTTTAAGCTATATAAAGAGTAGAAGAGAGGCAAGAGTGCACATTGGACCATTGGAAAATTACACTGGAGAAGTAGCTATGGGGAACAAAGACATGGCAGATGAACTCAACAAGTTTTTGCATCAGTCTTCACAGTGGAAGACACAAGCAAAGTGCCTGAAATTTAAGAGAGTCAGGTGACAGAAGTGAGTGCAGTCACTACTACTACTGAGGTGATACATGGGAAGAAGGTCTGAAGGTGGATGAGTCACCTGGACTGCATGGACTACACAGAAGGTTAGCTGACTGTCAGAAGGCAGAGTGGGATTAAAGGGGGCTTTTTCTGGTTGGCTGCCGGTGACTAGTGGTGTCTGCAGGGGTCGGTATTGATGGTTTTGTGGACAGGTTTGCAGCTGATACAGAGGTAGGTGGATGGGGCAGGTAGTGTTGAGGAAGCAGGGAGGCTGCAGAAGGACTTGGACAGTTTGGGAGAATGGGCAAAGAAGTGCAAACAGAATACAGAGTAGCAAAGTGTACGGTCATGCACTTTGGTAAAAGGAAAAAGAAGGCGTAGACTACTTTCTAAATGGAGAGAAGATTTGGAAATCAGAGATGTAATGGGACTTGGGAGTGCTGGTTCAGAATTCCCAATAGGTTAATTTGCAGGTTGAGTCAGTGGTAAGGGGGACAAATGCAATGCTAGCATTCATTTCAAGGGGAATAGAATATAAAAGCAAGGATGCAATGCTGAGGTTTTATCAGATGCTGGTGAGGCCATATTTGAAATATTGTGAGCAGTTGTGCGCCCCATATCCGAGGATGTGCTGGCTTTGGAAAAAGTCCAAAGGAAGTTTATAAGAGCGATCCTGGGGATGATTGGGTTGACATTTGAACAGCATTTGAAGGCTCTAGGCCTGTACATGCTGGAGTTTGGAAGAATTGAGGCAGGAATCTCATTGAAAGCTACCAGATAATGAAAGGCCTAGACAGAGTGGATGTGGAATGAAGGTTTCCAGTAATGGGAGAATCTAGACCCAGAGGCCACAGTATAAAAGGATGTACCTTATGGGCCTGTCCCACTTAGGTGATTTTTCAGGCGACTGCCGGCGACTATCAAGTTGCCGGCAGTCGCCCGAAAAACCGGCAACTGGAACGGCGACTGTCAGAGTGGAACACACACACACACATCGCTTCCTTCACCAGCCCGTATTGCAGGCAGGGGACAGGGCAAGCGGGGGAGCGCTGTCTGAGTGAAATTCACACAGTGCAAAGCCATGGTGATGCAGACACACAGCGATGAACAGGAAGGTTGGCGCCGTAAAGCACAGTGCACGGTAAGTCCTTTAAAAGAGGGGAGAAAGGAGTGGAGACAACTTTTAAGAAGCCAGAGATACACAGCGGTGAGGCTCGGTGGTCATTTAACATTACCGGCCGGTTATCCTTGCTTCTGAAAACTACTGCTTACGGGTTTTTTCCCCCCCAATGAAATTCACTGGTCGGCACCGGCTACAACCTACGAGAACCTTCGACCTCCTGGCAACCCACTAGGACCTGGTGACCCACCTGCGGCACAAGAATTCTCCCTACCCTCCATGGAGGCTTCATTCTAGTCACCGCTAATTTTTCAACATGTTGAAAAATTTGCGGTGACTATAATGAGGCCGCGACTAGTTCCCAGAATGCGGGAACTCCTCACGACCATGAAGGTGACTCCCCGGCAACCACCCGCGAACGTGTGGTGATCAGGTAGCGACTGCATAGTCTCCTGCAGTCGCCGAAAAAGTCACCTAAGTGGGACAGGCCCATTAGAAAGGAGATGTGCTGGAATTTATTTCACCATAGGGTGGTGAATCTGTGGATTCATTGCCACAGACTACTGTGGAGGCTGTCATTGGGTATATTTGAAGCAGAGATGCTTAGATTCTTCATTGGTAAGAGTGTCAAAAGTTACAGGGAGATTGGGACTGAAAAATAGATCAGGCATGATTGAGCGGTGGAGTGAACTTAATGGTCTGGTGGCCTACACTTGTGTCTTATGGTGATTCTGCTACACTCTATTTCCATACCACAAATTGAATATAATGCAATTGATGAAATAGGAACATTATTTGTATTAAGAAGGCCAAAGAGGTCATTATTCGATTACGAATCGGAAGAGATAATCACTAAAAAGTTACTTTACAAATTAACAAGCAAGCAGACAAACAACTGTCAACAACAACAACAGCGGGAGTGTATAAAATCATGAGAGGAATAGATCGGGTAGATGCACAGTCTATTGCCCAGAGTAGTTGAATCGAGGACCAGAGGACATAGTGTTAAGGTGAAGGGGAAAAGATTTAATAGGAACCTGGGGTAACTTTATCAAACAAAGGGTGGTGGGCGTATGGAACAAGCTGCCAGAAGAGGTAGTTGAGGCTGGGACTATCCAGTTGAGGTTGGGACTGTTAAGAAACCGTTAGACAAGTACGTGGATAAGACAGGTTTTGAGGGATATGGAGCAAACGCAGGCAGGTGCGACTAGTGTAGCTGGGACATGTTCGCCGGTGTGGGCAAGTTGGGCCGGCCTGTTTCCACGCTCTATCACTCTATGACTCTAGTTGCTGCCTTGCAGCGCCAAAAGGCCTGGGTTCGATTCTGACTACAGGTGCTGTCTCTACGAAGTTTATATGTTCTCCATGAACCGTGCGGATTTTTTTCCGGTTTCCTCCCACTCTCCAAAGATGTGCAGGATTGTAGGTTGATTGGCTTCAGTAAAATTGTCAATTGTCCCTAGTGCACAGGATAGTTCTAGTGTATGGGGAACACTGGTCGGCACAGACTCAATGGGCCAAAGGGCCTGCTTCCGCACCGTATCTCTAAAGTCTAAAAAACAACTGTCTCGCAAAAAAAGGTTGTAACCTCCTTGCAGTAATTACATCATATCCTGTCTTCAGTTTCACTGTGGTCACCCATTGAAATGACAAGAAACACTTTTATTGATGCTTGTACAATGAGAGTGGTGAATCTGTGGAATTCTCTGCCACAGAAGGTAGTTGAGGCCAGTTGTTTGGCCATATTTAAGAGGGAATTGGATGTGGCCCTTGTGGCTGAAGGGATCAGGGGGCATGGAGAGAAGGCAGGTACAGGATACTGAGCCATTATCATATTGATTGGCGGTGCAGGCTCGAAGGGCCGAATGGCCTGCTCCTGCACCTAATTTCTATGTAATATACAGTCTTCAGTATTTTTAGCTGAAAATACGGCAGAAAAAAATAGTAGTTATTGTGCCTGAAATTCTCTAGCCCCAAAGTCTGTTTTTACACAATTGCCTTCATTGGTCAGGGTATGAGTTAAAGAGTAACTCAAGGTGCACTTTTATAGGACTTTGCTTTGATATTTGGCATATTGTGAGTTGTTCTGGTCGCCCCATTACAAGGAGGATGTCGAACCTTTGGAGAGGGTACGGAACAGGTTTACCAGGATGATGCCTGGATTAGAGGGTATCAGCTACAAGGAGGTTGGACAGAATTGGATTGTTTTCTCTATAATACCGGAGGTTGAGGGGAGACCCGATAGAAATATATGAAATTATGAGAGATCGTAATAGGGCAGACAGTCAGAACCTTTTTCCCAGGATGGAAATAGCAAAGATTAGAAGATGAGAGGGATATGTTTAAGCTGTGCAGAGCATGTTTTATTTTTACATACAGAGGGTGTGATGGAGGCAGATACGATAGTGATGTTTAAGCTTGTAGTTAGGCACATGGATATTCAGGAAAGGGATATGGATCATGTGCAAGCAGATGAGTTTATCTTGGTACGTCTGAGACACCTCACATGCCCTTCAACAACTTGCAAAATCTTCGCCTAGTCCTTTTATACCTCTGTCTCAACACTCTTCTCCACCTGACTTAATTTGGCTTCACCCTCAACAACTTTTCTTTTTGGCTTCTCTTTTCAAGTTTAAGGTATGGCCGTGGGCACACGCATGGGCCCATTTATGTGTGGCTTTTTGTTGGTTACGTCTAATTAACAGTCCTTGTTCCAAACATAAGCATCTTCCACCTCGACAACCGATAGCTTACGGGTCAACTCAGGAACTAAACAGGGAACTCGTGAAACAAAGGCGTGCGTGACATTCAATAATACGACGTTTCAGAGGAACGCAACAATCGCATTACAGCAGAACCAACAAATGCTAACGGAAAAGCTTTCCAACTCCAAATGTCAAATGCATAATTTACTGAAGAAATGGCATACGTCGCGATTCGGTGCTGCGTTTGCATGTTCCCCGCAGAACAGCTTCCCTCCGGCCACGGTCATTTTGCAATATCTCGTTTTCTTCGCCACGAAGTAGCCGCATCCTCCTGGCAGAGGCGCCGCGATGCCGTCTGCAGGCGCCTTACCGTCCATGCCAGCGCGGGCCAGGGCCACGTCTTTTCTCCGGAGGACGTGGGTGAGAAATAGGCCGCTCTTCGCCGTCAACGCGGGCAACGAAACCCGGGAAATTCACGGCCAAGGGGTTTCACTCGCCCGCCATGGCGCTGTGGGCCGCGCTGCTGAGCCAGTGCGCCGGCGCCGGCGATCAACGGCCGGGGTCTGCGCGAGGCGGTGGCGCCCAGTTTGAACGCAACCGGCTGCAGGCGATGAGATGATAGACCTTGAGGAGCCGGCGCTGATGGTCATAAGGTCATTAATGATAGGAGCAGAATTAGGCCGTTCGGCCCATCAAGTCTACTCCGCCATCCAATCATGGCTGATCTATCTCCCCCATTCTTCTGCCTTATCCCCATCGCCCCTGACACTACTAATCAGGAGTCTATCTATATCTTTAAAATATCTATTCACTTTGCCTCTACAGCCTTCTGTGGCAAAGAATTCCACAGATTCACCACCCTCTAACTAAAGAAACTCCCCATCACCTTCCTAAAGGAACGTCCTTTAATTCTGAGGCTATGACCTCTCGTCCTCTCCACATCCACGCTATCCAATCCTTTCACTATTCGGTGCATTTCGATGAGGTCCCCTCTTTTTCTCTGGAACTGTAATGCCACAATGCTGAAAGCTATATTCTGCACTCTGCTATTTTTTGCTTTGCTCCACCTGTTGTATTTGTTTATGACTTGCTTGTATTCATGTCTTGAATTCATGTAATTGGACAGCACACAAATCGAAAACTTTCACTGTATCTCTGTACACGTGACAATAATAAACCCATATCAAATACCAAGTGAAGTGGTCGTCGGGTTGTGAACACAATGCGCTGTCACTTTGTAATGTTATCTGGGGAGGAAAAGTTATTTGGTGGTAAAATCAAACCAGCAAATTCTGGAAAATCTCAACAAGTCAGGGAGCACCCATTGCTCTTTGAAACATTACTATGGAATCTGATTTTACCTTAGTTATACAATCCTTTTAGTGTGTGGCAGAGTTGGGGGTGTAGAACATTATCATTATTCCTTATTAGTTCTTTTGCAGTTTACTTTAAACATATGACCTTCGGATTTGCCTGAGAAAATAGTTGCCCCTGCCTGCTTTGGTAAAATTTCCTATTTTCAGTGCTCTCTGTTTATTCTTTGCAAGTCCAACCCTCTGAGCTTTCCCAATCCCTTCACAAAATTCAAGTTTCTCAACCCTGATATTGCTGTGATAAACTCTCCAAGGCTCTGGGGAAAACCTTCAAGGCTTTGACATCCTTCAGCTGAGATTTGACCTAATTATTTGTATTCAGCACGGCTTTCTTATTTTGTATTTGGTGCCCCTTTTCTTTCCATCGCTATGGCTCTTTCTTCTTCCCATCTGTACCCCAGAGTTATCTACTGGGTTATGTACACTGCAATTGTTTATCAGTTGGCACTTCCTTATTTAATAATGATCACAATGATCATTTCACTGCATGACAATTCATTGATTTAGTTTCCAGTAAAGTACTATAATTATCAAATATAAACAAGTTTTTTGGAAATTAGGTTCAAGTGATAAGACACCGGAGAATGAAATGTTTTCAGAAATTATTTTTGATGTATTGCTACATTTAAAACATCAAACAAAGTATTTTATTCAAAGAACAGGCAATGTAGCAAATTTGACATAGTGATTAATTCTATTTACCACAAAATGGATCATATTGCTAAAAAGGCCACTATAATGGAACAGTAATATACAAAATATAATTCTCAAGGCTGCAGGTCTGAAGGTTATGTGTTGTACCTTTTGGGAGTCAAATAGCACTCATTACAACAGCAATAAAAGCACAGAAAATAAAGGCAGGGAAAATGTGGCATTAAAAATATTAATTTAAATGGCAAAATCTGTCACATTAACAATACTCCAAGTAAACACACAAGCATTTAAGGCAAACTGCCTTTTAAGATAGCTTGCTGAAGCAAACTGAAGCGCACATTTCACTCAGCCCACAAGAGCAGGGAGTTCCAGCACTAATTCCAGGCTGAATTATTCTCACGAACGTGATACTGATATGTAGCTGAATGAATTAATTCAACTAAACGTTAATTTAAAAGTCTGCTAGATGTGAAATGTTCTGGGTATGTACAGGAATAAAAACAAATAAGACAGCAGGCAGTGCATTAATTTCCAAATTGCATGCTGCTTTGAATACTTGCAGATACATTGTCACAACCAGATTTTACTTTGTATTCAAGTGCTTTTACAACATTTAAGGCTCAAATATCTAACCACTCTTGCGCCCAAATTAAAATGAAGTACAAATTCATCCTGGATCAGTCTCATTGCGACATAAGCGTTGAGGTTAGATCCATATCCAGCAGAGCACCTGAAGCGTTGGGGTATACGCTGACTACAATTTTAAGTCCAACGCAGTCATTAGTATTCATCACATTTTAAAATAATACAGACCCATACTAACACATTGTGTTTAATGATTTTCTTTCACATGGCACAATTTGCACTTCAGCCATGTCATGGGGAACTGGAGCAGCATCAGGTCAATATCCCCCAATAAAAGAAGCCTCCCAGGAAAATATGTCACCTGGCGGCTTTTAAAATGCAGCCAACCTCCCCTTATAACTGCATTCCTACAACATGCTTGTCGTCTTGAAGGGATCAATACAATCCTGAGTTGCAATGCCCAAAAAACTGGATTCAGAAAATACTGTATTGTTTCAGGTCCACAATAGTTTTTTAAAATATGTACTCAGTATATTTTCAGTATTCATCTGAAGTAGCTAGGTATTGCAATAAACTAATGTCATACACTAGTATCCTGAAGTAGAGGTTCTTTAGCTTCAGAAGGGAGCTGTGGATTGTGTGCATGGCCATGGCTACCAGCATGTTTCTTCCAGCTGCTGGATCTTGCAGACATGTTTCTGTACTCTGGGATGAAGAAGGCAACAAGTAAAGCCAGCAATACCGAGCATGCTCCAAATAAGAACGGTGGTCCAGGAATTATTGTATTCTGTTTAAAACAAAAATACTTTAGAATAGAAACTTCTATCAAAATCAATACAAACATCTCTACGTAAATGCCACACAAACTATTGCAATGTTTTGTTTCTGTCGAACACCCAGGGAACATCTTGTGCATACTTAACAAGGATAAAATCTAACTTTTCCGCAATTCTGCTAAGTGTACACCCTCATCATCAAATAATAAAATAGCGGCAGTTTCCCATTTTCCAGTTCTTAAAACATGTGATTGATGTTCATGCAACTGCATGCAGAATTGATACTACAGCAAAGAATAAAGGGGGGAGGGGGCAAAATAATCAAATTCCCTTTCATTTTCTTTTCACATTCACCCAGTTTACCTTCTCACCAGATTGTCAAAGACTCAAAATCAATTTCTTGGGCCCTCTTAAAATACATGGCTCTCCTAACCTAAACTAGGCAACAAAAAACCTCTGGAATATTCTAATTATTAAAAAATATATATAGGTAGCAGTCAGAATACAACAATTAGGTAAGTACAGACGTTGGATGTCTTCAGGAACCCTGTCATTAATGATGAGTTCAAAAACTTTAAACATGATTTTGCCTCTAGATTATCACTTTGCAACTGGAAACAATCAAGAAATACATGGCTTTCATTAACTGCAGACAAGAACAGGATACTTCCATCAGCCGATCTTTGATACAGAATATAGAATGATTTGGCTTGTAGGAAAATGGGAGTCCGCTGTTTTGGGTCAAGTAAACTCATCAGCAGCGGTGGGGTGAGTGAGATCACCCATTCATTCTCTCCAGAGACACTGCCAGTCCCACTGAGTTACTCCAGCATTTTGTGTCTATCTTTGAAGTCTAAAAGAATATGTATCTCCTAACACAAAACATATTCCCCACAGTATATTAAAATAGTATTTGTGCATTTACTGTTTTATATAAAAACAACAATGGCTGACTGTAAACCATTAATAGATTATTAATCAAGGAAATCAAAGAGTGCAGATGATCATTTTATGATGATCTGTACATTAGCAATATAGGTATTTGTCAAGTACACAATTGATACCTTACCTGCTGAGAATGAATTTCAGTTTTCTTATGGTCAGATGAACCAATGTCATTCTCCAGTGATTCGTTTAGTTCAACGTGAAAAATATAGAATATAAATCCATAAAGTGCAGGCCCTAGGCCATTACACAAACCTCGAATCCCTGTGACCATTCCTTGAACGACTCCTGTAAACAATTGCAATGAAGGTAGATAAATCTGCGAGGCCAGATCAGACACATTTGAGGACATGTGGGAAGCTAGAGAAGAAATTGCAGGCTGAGATATACGAATCATCATTAGGTGTGGGTGAGTTGCCAGAAAACAGGCTAATGCGCTTCAATTTAAGAAGGGTTGCAAGGAAAAGCCTAGAAACTATAGACCGTAGGGCCTAACGTCTGTGATGGGCACATTACTGGAGTGTATACTGAGGGATAAGATGCATTTGGATGGACGGGCTGATTAGGGAGAGTCGCCGCAGTTTTGTACGTGGGAATAGATAACTAAAAAGGTTGATGAGGGCAAAGCCATAGACGTCATCTATATGGACTTCAGCAAGACATTTGATATGATTATGCATGGTAGGCTGCTCTGGAAGATTAGATAGCATGATATCCAGAGAGAGTTAGTCAACAGGATAGAAAATTGGCTAATGGAAGGAACCAGAAGAGAATGGTGGAAGATTGTTTTTCAGACTGGAAGCCTGTGACTAATGGTGTGCCTCAGGGATCAGTGTTGGGCTCATTGCTGTTGATGGTTTATGTCAACGGTTTGCATGAGAATGTACAAGGCATGATTAGTAAGTTTGCAGTGGATGGCATCGTACCTAGTGAAGAAGGTTATCAAAAATGCAGCAGGATCTTGATCAGTTGGCAGGTGGGCTGAGGAATGGTTAATGGAGTTTAATACAGATACGTGCAAGGTGTCGTATTTTGGGAAGTCAATCCAGGGCAGGACCTTCACAGTGAATGGCAGGGCTCTGAGTGGTGTTGTAGTGCAGAGGGATATAGGAGTACAGGTACATAGTTCCTTGAAGGGGCATCACAGCTAGATAAGGTGGTCAAGAAGGAGTTCAGCACATTTGTCTTCATCAGTCAGAGTATTGTTTAGTTTATTGTCATGTGTGCCAAGGCACAGAAAAAGCTTTGTTGTGTGCTAATCAGTCAGCGGAGAAACTATACTTGATTATCAAGGCATCCACAGTGTACAGATACATGATAAAGGGATTAACATTTAGTGCAAGATAAAGTCCACTTAAAGATAGCCCAAGGGTCTCCAATGAGGTAGATAGTAGCTAAGGACCACCCTCTAGTTGATCATAGGATGGTTCAGTATTGAGTATAGAAGTTGGGAAGTTATGTTAGGGACATCTATTACAAACCCACTGACTCCCACAAATATCTCGACTACACTTGCTTCCGACAAAGACATTATCCCCTACTCCCAATTCCTCCGTCTACGCCGCACCTGCGCTGAAGATGAGGTGTTCCATACCAGGACAACCAAGATGTCCTCATTCTTTAGGGAACAGATGTTCTCCTCTCCCATCATAGATAAGGCCCTCACGTTTGTCTCCTCAGTACCCCGCAGCTCCGCCCTTGTTCCCCCTGCACTAAGTTGCATCAAGGACAAAGTCCTTACCTTTCACCACATCAGCTGTCGCATACCACACATAATCCTCCGACATTTTCTCCACCTCCAACGGGATCCCACCGCTAGTCACATCTTCCCATCTCCACACCTTTCCGCTTTCTGCAGAGACCATTCCCTCCGCAACTCTCTGGTTAACTTGTCCCTTCCCACCCACTCCCCAGGTACCTTCCCCTGCAACATCTGTTCCTATATCTCCTCCCTCGACTCTGTCCAGGGAACCCGACAGTCCTTTCAGGTTAGGCAGAGGTTCACTTGCACCTCCTCCAACCTCATCTACTTCTTCTTCTTTCTCCTCTTGTGTATGGCGTGCACAGCCTAACGTTGTAGGGCAACTTGTTCTACTTGACCTCATCTACTGTATCCGTTGTTCAAGATGTGGATTCTTATACATTAGCAAGACCAAATGTAGACTGGCCGATCGTTTTCACTGATCATCTTCGCTCAGTCCACCTGGACCTACCTGCTCTCCCAGTTGCCATACACTTTAATTCCCCTTCCCACAATGACCTTTCTGTCCTCTGCCTCCTCTATTGTCAGAGTGAGGCTAAACCCAAATTGGAGGAACATCTCATATTTCACTAACTTCAAGTAACCCCTGCATACCCTCTCTCTCCACCCAAGTCGCACCAGCTTCTCGTTCTCACCTAGCAAACAATGGCCCGTTTCCTTTACCATTGTTACTTTTTTGCATATCTTCCATTCACTTGTTCCATATCTCTCTATATAATCGTCTATATTTCCCGTTTCCCTTTCCCCTGACTCCAGTCTGAAGAAGGGTCTTGACCCGAAACGTCACCAGTTCCTTCTCTCTAGGGATGCTGCCTGTGCCACTGAGTTACTCCAGCATTTTGTGTCTATCTTCGGTTTAAACCAGCATCTGCAGTTCCTTCCAGCAGGTTATACACAGTTGTACAAGACATTAATGAGGCCACATTTGGAGTTATAGCAAATATGTTGTAAATCAAGAAAGGGTGGCAGGGAAGACTTACGAGGATGTTGCCGGGACTGAAGGCCAGAACTATAGGGAGAGGTTGAGCAGGCTAGGACTTCATTCTTTGAAATGCAAGGGTATAAGAGGTGATCATATACATAAGATCATGATAGGATTAGATAGGTGACTACATAGAGCCTTTACCCAGAGTAGTGGAATCAAGAACCAGAGGCCATTGATGTAAGGTGAGGGTGGAAAGATTTAATAGGATTTAAAACACAAAGAGTGGCAGATATATGTAACAACTTTTTTCAGCGTGGGCAAGATGGACCTATGAACCTGGTTCCACATATGACAATTTCCACTGTATGACTTTATGACTCTATAACTCTGAGTCAGGGTTCAAATTTAGTAGCTCAAAAGGAGATCTTGGTTTTAATTAAATTTTATCAATTCCTGCAACAGGTCTCAATTACGCCTCAGCATCATTATTTTATAGCCAAGCTGTTCTCTGGAAGTGGATGAATACAAATATTTGAAATCAAATACATGCATTAATTGGAGATCATTAAAATATAGTTCAGCACAAAGTGCTGGAGTGCTGAAACTCACTGGGTCGGTCAGCATTTTTGGAGGGAATGAAAAAGTGATGTTTCAGGTCGGGACCCTTGCTTTCCTTTTAAATGATAAAATTAATAGTTTTAAGAAAAAGGCAGGTTTATATCGATAACAAAACAGGTTCAAGTGAAAACAATCTTTTCCAACCAAACTAAGGATCTGATAAAATATTCCTAATTTGTACATGGCCTTTGAAACCAATTCAACAGTAAAGTTCTTGTTAAAAAGATTTTAGCTTTGCTTCTTCTTGGCATTGTGACAATCTATTGCACAAGATGTTTCAGTTTAAATGTGTTTTTTTTTTAATCTTCTCTTGACAGGAGCAGTTTGCCTCAGCTATAACTTTTATCAAGCTATTTATAAAGCATTTACAATTCAGAATGTTAGCTTGTGTGCACAAAAATAACAATTTAAGTTTACAAGGGGAATTGATCTGATGAAGGGTATCGACCACAAGCATTGGCTGCCTTTCCTTATGGATGTTACCTTTTTTGTTTGACAATCCCTTTTGATTTGATATATAATTGCACTTTCCAGGTTGATTTGAGAATAACGTTAATTTTCTCTAAACCAGAAAATGTGGAAGAAACAGGCAACTGTTTCAATGTAAAAAGTGGTCAGAATTTCATGCAAGTTAAAGAACTATCATAGACTTGGTCACAAAATAAATAACTGGTAGTTACATGCATCTTTTGAGAATGTCTTCATATTGTGAATTGGTAGCAAAGTAAGATTTTGAATGCTTGATGAATGGACTGTGTAAGTTACTCAAGGAAAGATTCTTTAAAAACCTATATTAAAGTGAAACATCTAACACAAAGATCACCAGTGTCTATTCCTACAGACAAAGAATCTTTACCTTGTTGATCTGACTCAGCATTCCTTGAAACCAATGCACTCACTGCTGGAAAAGTGATGCTGGACATTGCTGCCACTGCTCCTGCTGCCCACATCATCCTACAGTTAACACACAATAATGTTATACAGTTAAGCTCTGTAATAATAAATGGAAATGGATTAAATAATACAGAAAAATAAATAGCATATGGGATTCCTAATGGAGAATAAACATGAGCCCGATTAAAAATATAATTTTTACACTATAAATTTTCTTTTGTTAAAAAAATATGCAATCCAATTCCAAACAATTGTACAGTACAACGTCTTAACATTTTAAACAGTATGTATTTTATGTTTACTTCCTCAGGACCAGGCTGTCTAAAAATGACAACATAGTCTGAACAATGGTACAGGACATGGCAGAAAGAAAATATAATTTGCATTGTCACAAGTGAAAATATATTACATATAAAAAAACGTTTGAACAATAATCAATAAACAACCAATTTCCTTTGTGCAAAGTGTGACTTGAGTGATTGAAATATTTTTCCCTCGATGCCCATTGACTTGTTTTGCCAGAGCTCCTTGATGTCCCACGCGGCCATATGCCACTTTATTGTCAAACATACTGTAGTCACTCAAACCCTACCTTTGGACCAAGGCTGAACTGAGATCTCGAGCCAAGTGGTTCTGGTGAAACTCAAACATTGGTGTACATGTAAATGGTGAGACGGGACTGCAGGACAGAAGCATCACATTGCTGATCACCGAGAAAAGGCTCGGCAATAATTAACTGGTTTGCTGTCATTTTTATTAACACGATAGGGTCATTTTCAACAATATTTAATTAAGGTACTGGAAATGCTTGGATAGAAGCACAGTGAGCACGTTGGGGGTATTGTCTGGGCCCAAAGCCTTTGTCAATGCCGTAGCAAAAGGATTTGAGTACAAGAGCAGGGAGGTTCTACTGCAGTTGTACAGGGTCTTGGTGAGGCCACACCTGGAGTATTGCGTACAGTTTTGGTCTCCTAATCTGAAGAAAGACATTCTTGCCATAGAGGGAGTACAGAGAAGGTTCACCAGACTGATTCCTGGGATGGCAGGACTTCCATACGAAGAAAGATTGGATAGACTCGGCTTGTACTCGCTGGAATTTAGAAGATTGAGGGGGGATCTTATAGAGACTTACAAA
Organism: Okamejei kenojei; assembly: GCA_035221665.1. Classification (NCBI taxonomy): domain Eukaryota; kingdom Metazoa; phylum Chordata; class Chondrichthyes; order Rajiformes; family Rajidae; genus Okamejei; species Okamejei kenojei. Next base: position 15,944,194 of record CM069140.1, on the reverse strand, counting down.
ATTCTTAAAGGGTTGGACAGGCTAGATACAGGAAGATTGTTCCCGATGTTGGGGAGGTCCAGAACAAGGGGTCACAGTTTAAGGATAAGGGGGAAGTCTTTTAGGACCGAGATGAGAAAATCATTTTTCACACAGAGAGTGGTGAATCTGTGGAATTCTCTGCCACAGAAGGTAGTTGAGGCCAGTTCATTGGCTATATTTAAGAGTGAGTTAGATGTGGCCCTTGTGGCTAAAGGGATCAGGGGGTATGGAGAGAAGGTAGGTACAGGATACTGAGTTGAATGATCAGCCATGATCATTTTGATCCTCGAAAGGCCAAATGGCCTACTCCTGCACCTATTTTCTATGTTTCTATGCTCTCAGCCCTTTCTTGATTTCAGGCAGAGTGAATTGAATAGACTGTAGCTTCTGCGATGGTAGGAAACTCAGAATGAAGCCAAGATAGATCACCCACTGGACACTTCTGCCAAAGTATGGTTGCGAATGGTTTTGCAATGTCTGGCAATCGCACACTGAGCCTGCCTTTACTGAAGGATAGGAATAAACTTGGCACTAATTGTCCGATCAGCTGTTTTTTATCTACTATCACAGCAGTCACTGTACTGCAGAGTTTTGCTCTGATCCATTGGTGGAATTGTTTAATCCTTGACTATTGCATTTTTGCTCAGCACATATGTAAACCAATGTTGTAGCGTAAACACATTGGCATGTAATTTTTTAGATATATTTGTGCTTTTCCCAACTGCAACATATTTCAAATTAAAATTGTGATGCGAAAATAATGAGATATTCCAAACACTATTGAGAATCTTTTAAAATGTAACATTTTGGAAGAGAAAATATTCAAATTACATACCATGGTTCAGAGCCAAAGCCATACCAGGCCAACTGCAACATCTGGAATACTAACCCAAGCAGAATAGTGTTTTTGTTTCCAATAGATCTCATCAGCAAACTCAGAACTGCTGTCTGAAAAAAGTAAACAGTTTCAGCAAATGTTATTTCTTGAGTGCTCATGAATATAAGAAATACAATTCAGAAGAAAGCATTGAAGGGAAATATTGAGAACTTCAGATTCCTAGGCATAAATATCATCAATAATTTGTACTGGACCAAACATATTGAACCTGCTGCCCAAGAAAGCACACTAACATCTCTACTTCCTCAGGAGGATGATAAAGTTTGGCATGTCTCCAAATTCTACAATTGCACCATAGAAATCATTCTATCAGAATGCATCACAGCCTTTTTGGAATGCACAAGGATGACTTTAAATCATGGGAGCCATAGTGTGCTTACATACTTTGCTTAATGTTATCTTCCTTTCATTGATAGCGAGGCAAATTATATCAATTCTCTTAAGAAATTCTTAAAAGAGAGTAAGGGATGGGGAAAAAATTCTTAATTGGACACTTACTTGTGCGATAATGGAAAGGATTCCAAGGACGGCTATAAACACTGTGACATTTTCTGCTGAAAATCGCATGACCTAACAGAACAAGAAAATATTAATGTACTATTGTATTCAATTTGATAAAGTTAAATGCTATTTTATAGTTTCATACAATTAAAAATGTTTAATATATGTCTTACAATTGAATAAAATCATTAATTAGTGGAATTTGTGCAAAATGACCAAACATAAATCTGATAACAAACTGAATGCAACAGACCAACAACAACCACCAACACTATATGAAGATTAATCAAGTTTTATTTCAAAAGCAAGACATCGTGAATGCTGGAAATTTTAAATAAAAATAGGCCAGATAACATCTGTGTAGAGAAAGAGTTGGTGTTTAAAGTTGATGAACAAAGTTATGTAAAGACTCAATTTACAATACAGAGAAGGTCAGAAATACCAGAACTAACAAAGAATATCTGAGGGCATATTATAGGAGAGAATTAATTGACATAAGATATAACAGGGTGAGGCTTAATGAGGATGGTAAAGATAACTAAATGGTTTAGGCAGCATCTCTGGAGAAAAGGAATAGGTGACATTTCAGATAGACCCTTCTTCAGACTGAGTCAGGGGAGAAGGAAACGAGAAATATGAAAAGGTACAGTAGAAATGAATGAAAAATATGCAAAAGGACAAATCAAAGCCAGTAACGATGATCTAGGAAAAGTGGAGCCCACAATGGTCCATTGTCAGCTGTGGAGAAGAGTGATACAATCAGTGAAACTCAGCAGGACGACAGTGAAACTAGTACGACGACTAGGGTGGGGGAGAGACAGAGCGAGAGGGGATGCAAGGGTTACTTGATGTTAGAGAAATCAATGTTCATACCGCTGGGTTACAAGCTGCAGAAACAAAATAGAAGGTGCTGCTCCTCCAATTTGCGTTTGGCCTCACTCTGACAGTGGAGGCGGCCCAGAACAGAAAGGTCAGTGTGGAAATGGGAAGGTGAGTTGGTAGTGGTTGTGGAAGTGGACGTAGTTGGCAACCGGGAAATTGCGTAGACCAAGGAGGACTGAACGAAGATGCTTAGCGAAATGATCGCCCAATCAGCGCATGGTCCCCCCCGATATATAAGAGTCCACACCTAGAACCGAGGATGAGGTTGGAGGAGGTGCAAATGAACCTCTGCCTCACCTGAAAGGAGAGTCGAGGGAGGAGGTATAGGGACAGGTGTTGCAGGGGAAAGCACCTGGGGAGGTGGTGGTTTGGGTGGGAAGGGATGAGTTAGCCAGGAGTTGCGGAGGGAACAGTCTCTGCAGAAAGAGGTGGAAATGGGAAGATATGACTAGTGGTGGGATCCCGTTGGAGGTAGTGAAAATGTTGGAGGATTATGTGCCATATGCGACGGCTGATGAGGTGAAAGGTGAGGACTTGGCGTCTCTGAAATTGTGAAATAAAGATTGAAATAACTCATTATCTGAAATTGAAGAAGACTATAAGGTGCCTCACTGGAGGGAAAAGTGATGATCCTTCAACCTATGTTGAACTTCGTTGCAAATAAAGATTAAGGTCAGGGCTCAGTGTTGGATTGGGATGACAAATTAAGATGACAAGAGAAGTAAATTTTTTGTCCAAATTTTGTCCCCGTGGTCTGCGTGCAGAGTAGTATTAATGTGCAGGGATCGCTGGTCAATGCGGACTCAGTGGGCCGAAGGGCCTGTTTCCCCCGCTATATCTCTAAACTAAACTTGGGACTGAACAGAAATGCTCCACAAAGTAGTCACCCAATGTGTCTGTGTGCTTTTCTACAAGGGGGACACCCAAAAGCGATAAGTGAACACGTCAAGCTGCATTCTAGTTAGTAAAATACAATTTGTTACATGCAACAAATGGTATTTAAGGCATCAATTGTTTTAAAAACTATAGCAGCAAGTTAGTACTTTGGTTAGGCCGCATTTGCCGTTCTGATCACTTCATTAGAGGAAGGATGTGGAGGCTGTGAAGAGGGTGCAGGAGAGGTTTACCAGAATGCTGCCTGGATTTGGAGGGTATTAGCTGTAAGGAGAGGTTGGACTAACTTGGATTGTTTTCTCTGGAACGACATATGCTAAGGGGAGACCTGATGGTAGTGTATAAAATTATGAGAGGCATAGATAGGATAGACAGAATTTGTTTTCCCTCAGGGTAGACATATCAAAGACTATGGGAATATTGAATGGAGATGTTCGGGGTAATTTTTGTTTTCCAGGGCGATGGGTGCTTGGGACGCACTATCAGGGTTGGTGGTAGAAGCACTTAAGAAGCACTTAGTATCATTTAAGAAGGTTTTGGATAGGCACATGGATATGCAGGAAATGGAGGGATGTGGATCACGGGCGTGGGCAGAGATTAATTTAACTTTGCATCATGTTCAGCATGGATATTGTGGGCCACAGGGCCTGTTCCTGTGTTCTAAGTTGTCTAATATCACCAATATGTTGGGTGTGAATTAGTTCTTTCTCATTGTATTGCAAGGTCCCATTGGACAGGAATTTGTGAAATACATAACCATGTTCAGAATAGCTTTAAAACATTATTATTAATGATCAACAATTATTTCTGGAATGTCTGCAGGCTACAAGATTTCCAAAGTATTATTCATACCTGTCTGAGGTAAAGAAAAAAACTGGAATACTGCCCCGCTTCTGGCAGATAGGAGAGGAAAACTGTAATGCAGATAAGAAGAACTGTTGAATCTTGGCCAACCTTCTTGAGCGACTAGTGTAAAAAAAAAATATTCACAGGCATTAGCTTCAACCAATACCTTCACTGCAAAGCAGTTTAAAAAAAATGTTTGAGAACTACATTGCTTTGATGATACATTCAGCCAGAGTAGAGAAAAATACATTTGAAGGTATATAATACCAAGAAAACTAAACAGGCTTGCAATTGTGCCATTTATGTGAAGCTCCTCTTACAATAAATAAAGTAGCCTTTAAGGAGCATTTCTCCAAACTTTATTCATTCTGGAACTGAGCAAATCTTTAGTACTGGTATAGCTGTGAGTAGTAGTAACGAACAAACAGGATTTTGGACCCCCCCCCTCCAACATCTAGCTAATATTTAACCACATGAGAATAAGCTTGAAGAGCAGTGCAAGGATGCTGTTTCAAAGGGAGATCAGGGCCTGCCCTGTTCTTTAGGGTTTCTCCATTTACCATATGGAACACTGAAATGGAAAGGCGATGGGATCTGCTGCCTGGTCAATGGTTTGTGGTTTGCTGATGTGACGGTCTTAGTTCAATTCTTATTTGAGGGAATTCACCTCTACCATCTTTTTAGCAGTCTATGTACCACCCAAGCTAATGGAATGTTGGAAGGGGGCGAATTATACTCTGTCGGCAATTCTATTGTCAGAGTGCACCCGGGTGTCCTGTTCATTATTGCTAGTGACTTCGATCATGCCATCATCAGGAATGTAGTCCCCAAATACCATCAGAAGCCTCCTGCTCCACAAAGGGTGGAAACACTTTTGAATACAGCTACACCACCATCAAGAGCACCTATTGCTCCATTCCTCAGTCTTCTATCAAGCAGTTCGATAATCTGTCAATACTTCTTTTGCCAGCTTACGCGAGATGACAGGTTTGATGAGCCTCCTTATCAACTGAAATGTGTTGCCAACAGAGTTCCAACAAAGACAATGAGGATCTATCCTAACCAGAAATGTTGGATAAACAGAGACTGTTTAGATCCAAGGTTATCAAGGAAGTCCCTGTACTGTACAGGGGGGGGGGTGGAGGGAGGAGGGATGGAAAGGGGGGGGGGGGGGGGTGGAGAGGGAAAAGGCTCACTCGTCTGTTTAATGACAAATCTGTTTTATTGGCAAGAGAGAACGGAGGCAGAGAGAGATGTGCTGTTGTAAAACGGACCACATACATACCAAGACAAGTATTTTTTTGTTCTGGAACAGATATTTTCCATGTTCTAGAACAAAAACAATACTTGTCTTGGTATGTACGGGGTCTGTTATAACAGCACACGTCTCTCTGCCTCCGTCCTCAGCGCTGATCGCGACTCAGCCCGTTGGTGAACTCCTCTCGTACATGAACACATCAGATTTATTGGCAAGAGAGAGAACAAAAATAATACTTGTCTTGGTATGCGCGGGGTCCAATTCATAGCAGCACACCTCTCCCTCTCTCTCAGCCTCCGCCCGCGGCGCTGATCGCGACTCAGCACATCAGTGAACCCCTCTCGTACATGAACTAACTTATGGCTTACTGGCTCCTGCCTTTATACAGGTAAGAAATCAGCTGTTGATATAACCGCCGGTAGGTCGTGGCAAGTAGCGCTGGTCCCAAATTGAAACTGTAACCAATTGCAAGGCACTGCACCCGGGGGTGGAAGATTGCAACCTTCACGTGGTCCACCCTGTTTCGACGAATGCAATCAACCAGGCGTGCACAATCAAGTAAGATCAAATAGAACAAGTTGTCCTACAACTTTAGGCTGTGCACGCCATACGCAAGAAGAAGGGACTGCATCCCAGCCAGCCCACCCCGCCCCCTCCCTTTGGGACCAAAGCGCTGTCAGCTGCAGATTGGCATGTAAAGCAATATTCAGCGCTACAGACTTGGTACGTAAAGGTACTACACACAGTGCTGCCGGTTTGACGCGCAAAAGTTTATACTGAACGCTGTCGGCTTAGTGTGGGAATTTAAACAAATGTTTGCACAAATGTAGTGCTACCGGCAGGTTAGAGACTCTAGTTCGACGGCCCATTGCGAGGCTGGCTGGAGCACTGTTATCTTTGTTTATTAGTTTATTCTTGTCCTTGTCTGGGTTGTTTGGATCAGGTTTGGGTTTTAACAAAATAAAAGACTATTTTCTTGAACTTGAGCCTGGTTTTTGACTGTGTTACGCGGCTCTGAAGTACCTGCATTCGGGAGTCGTAACAGCCACTGATATCAGACTCCTGAATCAATCACCTCTTCAACACCCACTTCCCAGAGATTCTACTACATACTTATTCTTAATTCTACCTTATTTGGTTATTCCATTATTGTACCATAATATTCTTTAGCCCTATTTAGATTTTTCATTACAATCTCGCAGGTCAATATGGAAGTACATTGCTCCCTGGTGTGTAGGACAATAAACTATTCTAATCATTTATCAAATTAATAAATTTTGATTGGATGTTCAGCATGAGTCAGAATAGTATAAAAATATACAAATGATTCAATATGCAAATTGAAGTGGTTGAAAGTTGAATTTCAAATGGGATGAAATCAGGGAACCTGTTAAGATTTTAAATTTGGGCAAGTTAAACTCTCAACACAAATGGCGTTTTAAAAATGACTTTTGCAATTCTATCACCTAATACGAAGCATACTGTCCCACTTACCGCAAATGGATCAGCTTGCTCCCAGGAGATCGGTGCTTCCCAAGATGAAGGGCGCATTTTTTCCGGTAGAGATTCTGGTACAGCCACCAATATGAAGCAAATATCCAGCAAAGCAATTGCTGTGGCAAGAATAACCACTAGATTGTCCCCATAAATTCCACCAAGATATGCACCAATGGCTGGGCTAGTAACCAAGCTTGCAGCAAATGTGGCTGAAACCTGGAGATAATAAAGATTAGAATACTTTGTGCAATTTAAAACACTAATTCATCTCAAGAGTAAGATGCCATGTTTGAGATCAAGTGAGCCATTCAACCAATATGGGGCTTTAAAAATCATTAGTCTAATCATACAGTAATTCCAAAATTATTTCCTTTATCTTTAATTCTGGATAATTAAAAAGAAACCATTAATATTAATTTTTTGAAAATATTTCAAAGGATATTATTCAGATTAAACTACACAGATTGCTAAACTTATGAACTATCTGAGCCAGCATGACAGAGTGAGAATGTAAAGCGGAAGAGATTAAAGGAATAGACAAGATTATGGGAGTGGCAGAGATGTCATCAAAAGAGAAACTCTTCCTCTGATTAGATAAGGATGAACAGAATTAAACAAGAGAGCCCCAGAGTTAGACCATGGAACAATTTGATCAAAACAAAAGAGACTGCAGCATCTCTGGAGAACATGACGGGTGACGTTTCAGGTTGAGATCTGAAACGTAACCTATATATGTTCTCCAGAAATGCTATCTGACCTGTTGAGTTATTCCAGCACTTTGTGTCCATCTTCGGTATACACCAGCATCTGCAGTGTCTTTCTACACAATTCATAGCTATGGCCTGTGCAGCGCAATGAGCAATTCAACAGGAAACATGGTGCCACAATATTGGAAGTCATTACCGAACATCGAATATTCTAAACAGAATTTTCCGTTTTCTACCGAATATTAAACAATTTTTCTCTCGGTGTTATGAATTAAATTAGTTCTGTATAATAATTCATTTTATTTACCAGTCCATAGGCCATACTTCTTTCATGTTCCTGTGTTATGTCTGCCACATACGCAAATACCACAGAGAAGGTTACAGCAAATACTCCAGATACAGAGATAACTGCAAAATACCACCTAAGAAAATAAATACAATTAGACTATCGACATCATCATTTTTTTAGAAATAATAAGAAATATTATTCACTGGCAGGATTACTAATGTATAGAAAGTATAGTACAAAAGGATGCGAGGGGAAGTCTAAAATTATTTCTGAAAAGGCGATTGGAGAAAAACTTGAAAAGGAACGAGCAAATGGCAGTCATACAGCATGGAAACAGGCCCTTCACCCCAACCTACCCATGTTGACCAAGATGTCCCATCTGCCTGTGTTTGACCCATATCCCACTAAACATTTCCGATCAAAGTACTTGTCCAAATGTCTTTTAAATGTTGTTATAGCACCAGCCTCAACTACCTCCTCTGGAACCTCGTTCCATATACCACCCCCCTCTGCAAGAAAAAGTTGTCCTTCAGGTTTCTATTAAATCTTCCATCCCTTAAACCTATGTCCTCTGGTTCTTGATTCTACAACTTGGGGTAAAAGGCTCTGTGCTTATACCCTATCTATACCCCTCATGGTCATATACACCTCCATAAGATCACCCCTCGTCCTCCTGCGCTTCAATAAATAAAAGGCATGCTACCGCAACCTCTCCCTCTAGCTGTGCTGCTCAAGTCCTGGCAACATCCTTGTAAATCTTCACATTACTCTTTCCAGATTAACAACATCTTTCCCATAGGAGGGTGACCAAAATTGAGCACAATACTCCAAATGTGGCCTCTCCATTATCTTGTACAACTGTAACATAACATCCCAACTGTTATACACTGATGAAGGCCAATGTGTCAGAAGGCTTTTCGACCACACTCTCTACTTCCGGAAGCAGTTTCAAGGAACTATGTACCTGCACTCCTCAATCCCTCTGCAGCAGTCTCAACTGACTGTGAAATCTAGCACTGTCTAAATTGTCTAAACAGTCTAAACTATCTACCTAAAGGGAATTTAGGATTACCTTTACAGGACAGGCCGCTGTAGCTTCTTATCACCATCTTGAACAATTGGGGTTGAGAAATAAATATCGAACTTCTGTTTCTAAAGCTCCTGCACAAACAACTGTAGTCATTTATCTTTGCTAAATAAAATTGGATCCCTTCATTTATTTAGAAGAGATGCCTGGTGAATGAATGGGTCCATGACTTAATTTCTTAAAATCATAAAGTTTAGCACCGGAAAAGAAAAGGAAGCCTTTCAGCCTCTGAGATCCTGCCATTCACTGGCAGGTCCTGCCCTGGCTTGACCTCCCAAAATGCCACAACTCTCATTTACTTACATTAAACTCCATTAACCATTCCTCAGCCCATTTGACCAACTGATCAAGATCCTGCTGCAATTTTTGATAACCATTTTTCATTATCTGCAGTACCATCCACTTTAGCATCATCTGCAAATATAGCAATTATGCCTTGTACATTCTCATCCAAATCGTTGAAATAAACCAAAAAAACAAAAATTGGCCCAATCTCTGAGGCACACCACTAATCACAGGCCTCCTGTCCAAAATACAATCTTCCACCATCACCATCCTTCCACAAAGTCAATTTTCTATCCAGTCAGCTTGCTCTCCCTGGATCCCAAGTGATTGAACCTTCCAGAGTAGCCTACCATGCAGAACTTTATCAATGATAGAGATGGCACTGGCTCTCATAGACTGAAATGCTTCCTTTTCCTTTCCGTTGCTAAATTTTATGATTTTAAGAAATTATGTCATGGACCCATTAATTCACTAGACATCCCTTCTAAATAAATGAAGGGATACAATTTTATTCAGCTGAGATGAATAACTACAGTTGATTGTGCAGGAGCTTTCGAAACAGAAGTTCAGTATTTATTTCTCAACCCCAATTGTTCAAGATGGTGATAAGAAGCTACAGCAGCCTGTCTGGTAACACCAATCCTAATTTCCCCTTTAGGTAGGTGGTTTAGACTGTTTCGATAATAGTTTAGACAATTTAGACAATGATAGATTTCAGAGTCAGTTGAGAGTGCTGCTTATTGTGAACTTGCAGGTACTTCTCATCCCATGGACGTGTTGTCTTTGCCCTTCAAGCAAGCTAAGTTTGCAATGCCAGCCTTTAACTTTCATCATACTTACCATGGACTAATTTTCATTAAAGGAATAGGAGCACAAGTGAAAAAGACGGTCAGCAAAAGAAAAGATTTTCGACCCCAAACATCTGAAAGTGCACCTATCAAGGGTGCACTCAAAAACGACAGTAGTCCCTGTAGAAAACAAACATAGTATCAATTTGAAACCTTTGTATCAATGTTTTATTTTCTTTACATGGAAAATTAAAGAAATTACATTTGACGCCACCTTGGGGAACAGTACTAGAAAAGCTTTTCCCATTTAGTTTAGAGATAGTGTGGAAACAGGTCCTTCGACCCACCAAGTCCACCCCGACCATCGATCACCACTACACTAGCTCCATGTTATCCCACTTTTCACATGCTACACACTAGGGCAATTTTACAGAAGTAATTTAACCTACAAACCTGCATGTCTTTTGAATGTGGGAGGAAACTAGAGTAAACCTACAGGGTCACAGGGAGAAATACAAATTCCGCACAGGCAGAATCGTGGATTTGATCAATCGTGATCGATCAAATCCGGGTGTGGCACTGTAAGGCAGAACATCAACCCTGCACCACTGTGCCGTATTCTTGAAGTTATTGCAACAACAAATAATTCTAACCTACAAAAACAAGTAAACTATATTTAAAGTTGCTACTTTGGTATAACCAAAAGAAGAAATGTAATTATTTATAACAAACCATTCCCCAGTTTATGATGCCTAGCTTATATAGAGTCCATACATTGAAACAAGCAATTGGGAGACCAGCAGGACAGATTTGCCAGCTGCTGCGGGTGACTGTTCTTGAAACCAGCTGACATTTTGCGCATGTTAACCAAAAAAAAACATTTTGGTTAATGTGCGCAAGTCCATTTTACTATCTAGAGACACGCTGTCTGGGCCAACAGTAGTGTCCTTGTTGAAACCACCAATAGCATTTAAAAGCTAAACACAAAGAGCTGGAGTCAATCAGCAGGTCAGGTTGCATCTGTGGAGCAAAAAGATAGGGAACGATTGGGTCAGAACACTTATTCAGATTGATTGTGGTAGGGTGGAGAAAGCTGGAAAAAAGATGGGGGCAGAACAAAGCCTGGCAAATGGTAGTAGGATACACGTGAAGCGGGGTTTGAAAGGCTAGAGTTGAAAGGGAGACAGATAAAGATTGAAGAGGAATGAAATGTAATGCCAGAGAGAGGGATGTAAGTGCAAGGGGACAGGATAGTGGGAGAAATAATGGACGCACATTGGATGGGGCTCACAGGAAGGAAAGAAGAGGGGGTGGTTTTTTCGCAGAATTGGAGAATTCAATGTACATAACGTTGAGTTGTAAGCTACCCAAGCAGAATACGAGGTACTATTCCTCCAGTTTGCACGTGGCCTCACTCTGTCAGTGGAGAAGGGCCTAGGACAGAAAGGTCAACATGGGAATAGGAAGGAGAGTTAAAATGGTTAGCAACCGGGAGATCCGGCAGACCTTCTCAGATCTTTTATAACATTTAAAACCTCAGCTGCAGTAAAATCTTAAAAAATATTAGATGGGCTCATGTTGAATTTGTTAAAAACACCTTTATAATGAAGAATGACAAAACAAAATTTAAAATGAGTCTATGGGCTATTTATTCCCAACTCTACAGGCATTTGCGGCAACGTGGGAACTTGGTTCGTGGCCACATTTGTTTGGGTTACAAACAGTTCTCAGGAATGGAACGCTGTGTAACCCAGGGAAGACCTGTATGCAGTTTCATTCTTGTAATTAAAAAAAAATATCAAGAACAATCTTACATTTGCAATTATCTTTGCCTAAAAGGAACAATTTACCAAATTCCTGACAAATTTACAAAAGTCCAGTCTTACCTTTACACCCTGAATTAAGCCATTCATCAAGAATGTATGCTTGGGAAAAGTCTCATGCAAGACCTAGGAAATAGGATAAATTGAGATACCATCACAATATTAGCTTATTAGTATAAAAAACTGGTCGACAAGCAACCTGACCTGCTCATCACCTTTGCAGAAAATTCAAATTTTTATCCAGTTATTATAATAACAAAGTGAAAAGAATCTGTAATACATTCAGAAATTTGTAGTAGATTAATTTTAGACCCACAGGTTTTAACTACCACTTTTTAAACACAAGAGAACCTTTATTTCTTCACTTTCCTTACTGGCTGACTACATAAATATGTGGCATAAAAGTCCTGAGTTCAATCACTTGCTGGTGCTGAATTAACAAGCCTAACTACAGGAAGAGAGAAACGAGGGACTGCAGATGCTGGAATCTTGTGCTGGAGCAACTCGACAGGTCAGGCAGCATCTCTGGAGGCGAAGTTTTGGGTCAGTACCCTACTTCAGACCGGTTGTAATGGGGAGGAAAAAGCTGGCAAGGGGGTGGAAATGATCGGAGGCAACAGATGAAACAGATGGCAGATGGGTGGACAAAGGTAGCCAGGGTGACGGTGATCAGGATCAATGACCCAGCTGGACATTCGGTGTGCCCAGCCCGTGGGCAGCCAGGGAGGTGGTGACTAGTGTGGTGTGCCCGGCCTGTGGACAGCCACGGAGGTGGTGATTGGCGGTGTCAGTGGGCATGGCTTGCAGGCACCCGTTTAGGTAGTGAGCAGCATAAGTGACCCCAACCAGGGAGGTAGTGTGCATTGGTGCCGGTGGCCGTGTCTTCTGACAGCAATGACATTGCAGAAGTCGTGGCGGTCAGATGCAGAGTCCGATTCAGCGGTGGGGAGTCTGGCTTGAGAGCAGTTAGGAACGTGGCTGGGTCGAGGTGGGGGGCCTGGTCTGGATAGGGCAAGTTGTGATCGATCCTTGGTGGGGGTCAGGTAAGTGATGAACCGTTCATTGAAGGTCCATGCCACGTCTGGGTGAGTGCAGCCCTGAGCCGGAGGAGCACCTGAACAAGGGCCAGAATGTACCCTCTCATGGCAGAGAAGGTAGAAGGCAGTACAGAGAGGGAGAACTGTTGCGAGAGTGGTGGATGGAGTGCAGATACTTTAGATCATGGTTGAGCCTGAACTGGGAGGCCTAGAAGCTGGAAGCCGGTAGCCAGGTGGCACAGGCAAGTACTGAGGAAGAACGTGGTTGTGGTATTGAGTCTGGGTCAGAGCGTAGTCGAAGAGCAGGAGTTACAGAGGGGAGCAGGGAGAGAGGGTCCTGCAGAACTTCCATCGGAGAGAGAACTTCTTCAAATGGGCTTTCTTGAGGAGATTTCGCTGTGGAGCGGTAAAATGGAGAATCAATCCCAAGCTTCACAATTCGCTACTTCTCTACCTTCGAGCTTCACAATTCGCAACTCTTTATCCTTTTGCCTCACACCTGTCTTTTCATCTCTGGTCTATGTACCACAATCTGCTTGACAAAAAAAACTTGTCTGTGTTCACCTATGACTAGCCATGTTTTGTCCTGTCCCTCCTCTCTTCCAGCTTTATAAGGTCATAAGGGACAGGAGTAGAATTAAGGCCATTCAACCCATCATGTCTACACTGCCATTCAATCGTGGCTGATCTATCTCTTCCTCCTAATCCCATTCTCCTGCCTTCTTCCCTCTCCCCACCACAATTAGTCTGAAGGAGGGTCTGACCCAAAACATCACCAATCCATCTTCTCCAGAGATGCTGCCTGATCTGCTGACTTACTGCTGCATTTTGTGTCTCTCTTTGTTAAACAAGCATCTGCAGTTCCTTGTAACTACAACTTGCAAGAATTGCTGGTGAGCAAAACAAAGTGCTGGAGTAACAGGGCTAGTAGGATTTCTGGAGGAAATTGGATAGATATGTTTTTGGTCGAAACTTTTCCTTCAGACTGATTATAGCAGGGTGGAAGGAAGCTTGAAAAGTGGTGGGGGGGGGGGGGGGTAAGAGGAGGGGGCGGAGCGGACAAAGCCTGGTAAGTGCCAAATGGATTGAAAAGTAGTGAATCATGAAGCCAGAGGAAGGAATATAGGGAGGGGAGAAATAGGTGCAAGTCCAAGTGAGTATAGCAGAGAGGGGTTAGGGGTGTGTTTGGTAGTTATCTAACATTGGAGAATACAAAGTTCATATCATTGGGTTGTAAGCTACCCAATGCTGTTCCTACAGTTTACCTGGTGAAATTGGTATTCTGGATATGGCCTCCTGTACATCGGCGAGACCAAACAACTGTTGCACCCGAACACGCGTTCAGGTGATCCACTCGGACCAAACCTGTACTGCGCTTGGCAGGGATACCATCGCCTACGTGCAGGACTCAGATGGGTGGACACCTGCTTCGACCAGAAAGCGTTACACAGGATATCGCACACGTACATGATGGACGTTCTCCAAAATGAGCTTTTGGGAGGGCTTCCCATCCAGGAGATGGATCCAACTGCTCTACACTGCTCTACTCCAAATCAATGAGTGGGAAATTGATGGTTTCCCCATCGGGTCAGGGCAGGTTGCCCATCTCCCTACAATTGTTTGTGTACGGCATAGAACCCTTGTTGAATCCATCAGGAAGGATGCGAGCATAAGCGGAGTGACATTACCAGGCCGTGGGAATATTCATGGATGATGTTACCACCTTTTGCTCGGATTCACGGTCAGCCCGCAGATTGATAAACATCAGCGACCAATTTGAATTGGCATTGGGAACCAGAGTCAATCGCAAGAAGAGCGAGGCTACACTCTTTGGCAACTGGCCCGACCGATCTTCCGTCCCCATCACCATCAGTTCTGACTACCTGAAGGTGCTGAGGATCTGGTTCGGAGGGGCAAAATCACCATGAATTGGCTGAACAAGCGGTGACCAAAAGTCGGGTGAAAACTGGGATTGTAGAAACGCTGTTCACTCTCAATAACTGGAAAAAATGTGGTCATCAGATGCAACGGTGTTCGTAGGGCTGCTGTACTTGCTGCAAGTGTGGCTCGTCCACCGCTCATCTGCCTCGGTGGTCACCCGGGCCGTCCTCCAGTTCTTCTGGGTAGCAAAGATGGAGTGGGTCCGACAGGTCATGATGAACAAGTCGGCAGACAATGGGGGCAAAGGCGTGCCCAACATGACTTTCATTCTGATGACCGTCTTCGTTTGTGGCTGCATCAAGCTGTGAGTAGAGCCAAGTTCTTCCCAAACAGCTCCGTTACAGAGGACTCTCTGAATTGCAGCTGTTGGAAGATCATTAACTTGGTATAAAATGCTCTTTCTGAAGCTGCCCGAAACTCGTCCTCCCAGCAGAGTGAGATATCTGTCAGGGAATATTGCCAAATGGCCCATTCCAGACTGCAGGAGTAAGTGCTGATGGACTTGCTGACTTGGTGCAGCCAACAAAGTTGATCCCATTTGCCTGTGCTTGGCCGATATGTTTCTGAAACTTTGCTATGCAAGTAATTGTGCAGATGTCTTTTAAATGTTGTACCTGCCTCAATCAGTTCCTTTGGCAACATGTTATATGTACGTACCATTCCGTATGAAAACGTTGCATCTCAGGTTCCTATTAAAATGTTCCTCTCTCACCTTAAACAACTCCCACAAGTTCTTGATTTCTGTTCTCTGTGAAAAAGACCATGCATTCATTTTATATTTTATTTGCCCTTATGATTTGACACACACAGACTGCCCAACCTATACTTATAACTCAGGCCCTCGAGTGTTGGCAATATGTTCGTAAACCTTTTCTGCATCCTTTCCAGCTTAATATAATCTTTCCTATAGCAGATTGACTATACTCCCAGTATAGCCTCAATCATTTTCATTCTCACACAATATAATTGAAATGTAATAACTTACCACTAATGTCGGTGCTGTCAGAAGACCCCAAGCAAAGAACTCCAGAAATATTACTATCACCGCATGGTATATACTTGGTGCACCTATTCCTTGAGGCTACGAAAAGAAAATACAAATCATGTAGCATGTTGAATGCTTTAATTAAACCACTGAAATACTCTTACAATTTTGGAACTAATAGTGTGGTGCCACGTATGAACAAGGAGTCTAAAGTACCTTGATAATATTCATATCAATTTGAATACGATAGGTTTTCTTATCAAGACACAAAGGCATTCGTCGTGGCTTATCCCAATTCACACTGACTTTGATGCTGGCGGAGAACTCTTTACAAGACAGGACCCGGGAACCGTGCATTAAAAGACGCTGCAGCAACGAGCCTTCAGATGGGCGCAGGTCTGGAGTTACTGGACCGCAAGTTAATGGA
This sequence comes from Okamejei kenojei, assembly GCA_035221665.1. Lineage (NCBI taxonomy): Eukaryota > Metazoa > Chordata > Chondrichthyes > Rajiformes > Rajidae > Okamejei > Okamejei kenojei. Next base: position 15,928,028 of record CM069140.1, on the reverse strand, counting down.
ACACTTAGTAATCGCCAGGCTCACCGAGCGGCAGGCACAGCGGTAGAGTTGCTGCCTTCCAGTTCCAGTGACCAGGGTTCAATCCTGATTGTGAGTGCTGTCAGTACGGACTTTGTCCGTTCTCCCTGTGACCGCGTGGGTTTTGCCCGGGTGCTCCGGTTTCCTCCCACACTCCGAAGAAGGATTCAGGGTTGTCGGCTAATTCGCTTCTGTATAAGTGTAAAGTGTCCCTAATGTGTGTAGGGGTAGCGTTAATGAGCGGGGATCGCTGGTCTGTGCGGACTCGTACTGTGTGGGTCACACGTAGGGCCTGTTTCCGCGCTGTGTCTCTAAACTAAATAAAGTGTCCGCCGCTTCACACCAGCGGCCGGCGCTCAGGAGCGAGAAGCCCGGCGGCCAATGTGACGGAGCTGGGCCACCGAGCGGCCAAACTCTCCCCTAGCCACCCCCACCCAGCGGCGCCGCTCACCGTGCCGCCGTCCTTGATGATGATCTTCTTGGCCAGCTTGATGCTGCGGTGGAGCCGCTGCTTTTGCTTCTTGCCGGGCATCATGGCGCCGCCGCCATGGTGACCGCGTCACTCACCGCGCAACCGCCCGGCCCGCCCGCGTCACACCGCACGCAGCGTGTGGCGTCACCACGTAACCGCCCGCCCGGCCGGCCCGTCCGCGTCACACCGCACGCAGCGTATCGCGTCACCACGGAACCGCCCGCCCGCCCGGCCCGTCCGCGTCACACCGCACTCAGCGTATCGCGTCACCGCGCAACCGCCCGGCCCGCTCGCGTCACACCGCACGCAGCGTATCGCGTCACCCCGCAACCGCCCGGCCCGCCAACGACACACCGCACGCAGCGTATCGCGTCACCGCCCACTGGCCCAGCACGTGACCTCCCGTCGTTCGCGCGGCTTCACCCCGCCGCGTCCGACACACGCTGCAGAGCAAAGATACTGGAGCAAGAGACAGAGCCAAAGTGCTGGAGTAACCCGGCGGGTCAGGCCGCATGTCTGGAGAACATGCATAGTGCTGGAGTAAGTCAATGTGTCAGGCAGCATCTCTGGAGATCATGCATAGTGCTGGAGTAACCCAGTGGGCCAGGCAACATGTCTGGAGAACATGCATAGTGCTGGAGTAAGTCAATGTGTCAGGCAGCATCTCTGGAGATCATGCATAGTGCTGGTAGACAAAGAAGCTGGAGAAACTCAGCGGATGAGGCAGCATCTATGGAGCGAAGGAATAGCTGACGTTTCGGATCGAGACCCATCAGACTGATGGAGTAACTCAGTGGGTCAAGCAACATCTCTGGAAAACATGCATAGTGCTGGAGTAACCCAGTGGATCAGACAGCATATCTAGAGAACATGCATAGTGCTGGCGTAAGTCAAAGGGTCAGGCAGAATCTCTGGCGAACATGCATAGTGCTGGAGTACCCCAGCGGGTCAGGCAACATCTCCGGAGAACATGCATCATACCGGTAACCCAGCGGGTCAGGCAGCATCTCTGGAGAACATGCATAGTGCTGGAGTAACTCAGTGGGTCAGGCAACATTCCTGGAGAACTTGCATAGGGGATGTTTCAGGTCAGGACCCTTCTTCGGAATGAGTCAGGAGAGAGGGAAATGAGAGATGAAAATGTTGGCTGAGGGGATGGTGACAATATTCCAATAATAAAATATCACTATATGCTGACGACGTACTATTGTGCATCACAAAACCTCATATTACTGTACCAAATATTTTAAAATTAATAGAGGACTTCGGATCATTTTCAGGATATAGAATAAATTGGAATAAAAGTGAAATCATGTCAATAAAACTGAAAGACTCCACGCATCTTTTACAGTTTCCTTTTAAAATAGCTACGGAAAAATTTAAATACTTGGGCATCGAAATTACTAGAAGATATCAAGATATGTTTGACGAAAATTATAACCCTCTACTTAAGAAACTATGTAACTTGATTAGATTTTGGAAAAAGCTTCCGATGTCCTTAATAGGCCGAATAAATGCCATAAAAATGATTTTTCTACCACAAATTTTATACCTGTCCCAATCTATCCCAATATATTTACCCAAAAAGTTAAAAAAAAAACTGGACTCAGATATCACAAATTTTATTTGGGATTATAAATCCCACAGAATACAAAGAGCTCATCTGAATAAACCCAAAGTAGTAGGGGGATTAGCACTCCCCAACTTTATGTATTACTACTGGTCTGTCAATATCAAAAACATGATCCAATTGCTGGATAACTCTCCCCAACAACCGGATTAGACGATTATGGAGAGAGAGGATTGCTCTCCTTATAATATTGGAGCAATCCTCTCTCCAATATCGATGAATAATATAAATTACAACAATAATCCAATTATATACAGTACAATCAGGATTTGGAAACAAATAAAACACAATCTAAAATTAAGAAATTTATCTCTCTTATCTCCTATCGGTAAAACCCCCCCATTTAAACCTTCAACTATAGATAAAGCATTTATACAATGGGAAAGAGCTGGAATTAAAATCTTTGGAGATGTGTATGAATCGGGAAAACTATTATCATTTAAACAAATACAACTAAAATACAATTTGGGAAACAATCAGTATTTTAAATATTTCCAAATCTATGACTATCTGAAAAAATACGCACAAGATTATCACAATATGCCTCCAGACTTACTGGAAGAAGTAATGAATAAAAAGGCAGAATCAGCAAACCTAATATCATATATATAATATTATTCTAAATGCAGAAATACCAACAACAGATGGTATCAGGAGAGACTGGGAAAAAGAATTAAGTATAAAAATTCCCAAAGAAAGGTGGGAAAAATATTTATTAAACGTCCATAAATGTTCAATTAATGTAAGACACACCTTAATACAATTTAAAATCTTACACAGATTATACTATTCAAAAACTAAAATATAAACTTTTTCCCAATGTCTCACCTATGTGTGATAAATGTCAATGTCAAGAAGCTAATATAGCACACTCATTTGTCTTTTTGTACAAAAATTCAAACATTTTGGACTGAAATTTTTGAAATGTTCACAAAAATATTTAAAATAAAACCTACCCCGGAAGCAGACTGGATAATCTTCGGGATATCGGAAGATTGCCCTGAATTAAATGTGTTTCAAAAGACTCTATTTGAATATGGGTTAATAACTGGAAAAAAGCTAATCTTAAAATTCTGGAAAAATTCTCCAGTAACCAACAGTCAATATGTGGATTTCAACTATGTTCGAAATACTACACTTGGAAGATATGAGGCTCCGACTAGCAGGAAAATCAGACTGTTTCTATAAGACGTGGTCTGCATTTATAAATCTATTACAAGGATAAGTTGCAAGAATACCTCAAAAAAGTACCGGTGTCGGGTCTTGGTAAAGGGGGAAGAAAAACTGTCGAGTTGGTAGATTCCTTTTGCGAGATGTTTATAATAAAGTAACTGGCTTTTCTTTTTTCTTTCTCTATTTTTCCCTTTTTCTTTTTTTCCCCTTTTTTTTCCTCTCCAGGGTCTATCTCTTAATTCCCGTTTCTAACTCTTCAAGGGTTTCCTTTCCCTCTGTCACGCTTTTGCACTTTCACATCTCTCTATTCTCTCTTTTCTAAAAAAAAAATTAAGGGGTACAATGACTGTAATACAATACAAGGGATGTATGCTGATGTAACTTACAGTACCGCTAATAAATAAAGATATAAAAAAAAAGAATGCTGCCTGGCTTAGACGGTCTCGGCTACAGGGAGAGATTGGATGGACTTGGATTGGTTTTCTCTGGAACATCAGATATTGAGGAGAGACTTGATCGAGGTATATAAAATTCTGAGAGGCATTGATTGTCAAAATTTTTTTTCTCAGGTTGGAAATGTCGAACACTAGAGGGCATAGCTATTAGGTGAGATGGGGAAAGTTTAATGGAGATGTACAGGGCAGGTTCCTTTTACGTAGAAAGTGGCAAGACCGGGAACGTATTGCTAGGGGTGGTGCAGGCAGATATGACAGTGACATTTAAGAGGCTTATGGCAGTGCAGAGAATTGGCACATGGCAGTGCAGAGAATTGGGGGATATGGATCATGTGCAGGCAAATGAGATCAGTTCAGCTAGGCCTGTTTGGCACAAACACTGTGGCCCAAAGGGCACGTTCCTGTGCTGTACTGTTCTAATTTACATGAGGTTGAGTCATTTTTTGTGTAATAATATTTTTATTAGAAGTAATCCATCATAACAACGGTATAACAACTTTTCAAATACACAACCAACTGATTTCAATAAGTATACGAATGTTACGAATAATTCTTATAAACTATTTTTTTTAGAAAGTAGAAAAAGAGAAGAATAGATTTTAATCAATAAGAATAGTGATTAAATAATAATTTTGATTATATGGAAAGAGAAGAGAGAGAAAAAATATATATATATGTATATATTGTTATATGTATTTAATTAAAACAAAGTATTATATATATATTAAAAAAAAGAGCGATTATTGTATGCATCTTAATAGTGAATAACACAACTTCAAATAGCGATATCAATAGAGACATGTATACGTCAAAAAGAAAAACAGAGAGTTATTTTCATCTAATCCTGCCGGGTACCCATTGAGTTGTGATGCCAAGAACAGCTACCCCTTCAAATATTCTGTATATGGAGACCATATCTGTTCAAAGAGTTCGTATTTGTCCATTAGGACAAATCTGATTCTTTCCAAATGCAACGTCTCCAACATTTCCACTGTCCACATTTTAATTGTGGGGGATAATGTTCCCTTCCAAAATTTCAATATTAATTGTTTCCCTATTATCAAACAGTAATCCAAGAAATTTCTTTGGTTTACTGTTAATATTAGATTTGAATCCGGAGCTCCTAATATTATTAATTTTGGATCTGGGTCCAGTTCAATTTTAAGAACTTCAGAGATAGCTCTAAAGATTTCTGTCCAATAATAATTGTTTTATACATGTTACAAAACTATGCGTTAAATTAGCTTCCAAGTTCTGACATTTATCACAAATAGGAGAAATGTTAGGATAAATTCTATTTAATTTCGTTTTTGAATAATGTAATCTGTGTAATACCTTAAATTGTATCAATATATGTATAGCATTTAATGAGCAACGACGTATACATTGTAGGCTTTCTTCCCAAGTTTCTTTCATTATTCTATACCCAGAAAATGTACTAAACTTAGTTATAACATTAAATAGATTGGGAATACTAATCTCCGGTTTTGTAATATAAATTAAGATGTCATCTGCGTATAGAGATATTTTATTAGTTGTAGTTTTGGTATTATATCCATATATTTCTGGTTCTGATCTAATCATTTTGGCTAATGGTTCTATTACCAGAGCAAATATTAATGGTGATAACAGGCATCCTTGTCTACAACCCCTAAAGAGATTAAATTTTGCTGATAGCATTTGATTTGTTAATATTCTTGCAGTTGGATTCGAGTATATGATTTTTACCCATTTGGAAAATCTATCCCCCCGTTGAAATTTCTGCATTATTTTAAATAAATATGGCCATTCAACCTGGTCAAATGCTTTTTCAGCATCTAAGGATATGACAGCTAGTTCAATATCATTTACTCTTTTTGAGTACTTGACATTGAATAGACGTCTCAGATTATTGGATGAATAGCGTTTTGGAATAAAAACTGTTTGGTCATGATGTATTAATTTATTAATCACTAAACTTAGCCTCCGAGATAAAATTTTAGTTAGTATTTTTTGATCAGTATTTAAAATAGCTATTGCTCTGTATGATCCAGGGTCTTCCAAATCTTTATCAGCTTTAGGGATAAGTGTGATTGTAGACTCATTTAATGATTCTGGTAACTTTCCTTGTTCATAAGCATATTTATATATTGTATGTAAGCGTGGAGAGATCAGATCATGAAACTTCTTATAAAATTCAACACTTAAGCCATCAGGGCCTGCGGGTTTTCCGTTATTTAATGATCCAATTGATTCTTCAATATCTTTTACTGATATATCAGCATTTAACAAGTCTCTACCTTCCTGATCTAAACTGTTAATATGACATTCTTGTAGGAATGTTTCCATTCCATCTGATTGTCCTGCTAGTTTAGATGAGTAAAGATTTTGATAATATTGTAAAAATGTATCATTGATTTCTTTTGGTAAAGTCAATATTTCTCCTTGTTCAGATCTAATTTTATGTATCATTTTCTCCTCATCTAATTTTCTAAGCTGACGTGCCAGTCATTTTTGTGGTTTATCCCCAAATTCAAAGTGTACTTGTTTAGTCTGTTGAAAAAGTTTAATAATCTGATTTGAGTATATTTTATTTAGCTTATATTTTAATGATGCAATTTTATTACTTAGCCCCTTAGAAGGGGATATTGCATTTTCAATATCTAATTGTTTTATTTCATTTTCCAACTTTTGTTGAGTCTTTCGATTTCCTTATTAAAGTATGCGTGTGCTGATATTATCGCACCACGCATAAATGCTTTAAATGTATCCCAGAGCAGTGATAGTGAAATTCCGGGTTTGTCATTAGTTTCAAAAATTAATTTAATCTGTTTTACCAAGTAATCATAACAAGCCCTATCCTTTAATATTTGGGGGTTGAGTCTCTAGTTAGAGGTTTTAATAGTTATGTCTTTTAATTTTATCTTAAATGTTAATGGAGCGTGATCCGAGATAATAATATTATGATATTTTGAGTCATATGTAAATGGGATTAGTTTTGAATCTATTCAAAAATAGTCTATCCTTGAGTAGGTTCCAAATACAGGGGAAAAGAATAAATATTCTCCACCAGATGGGTTATCTGTTCTCCAGATATCCTTAACGTTTGCTGTGTTAATAAAATAATTTATAAATGTACTTGACTTAGAAGTGGTTTTCCTTTTCATTGATGATCTATCTAAATAATTATCTAAGGTACAATTAAAATCACCTCCAATTATTAGATTATGTTGAGTGGATATAGGGATATTGTTAAATATTTTCTTGAAGAATAATGGATTATCAAAATTAGGACCATATATATTCATAAGGATTACTTTTTTAGAATATAATTCACCTGTAATTATTATATATCTACCCTCAACATCTTCTATTATTGAGCTTTGTTTAAAAGGTATACCTTTACGAATAATTATTGCTACCTCTCTAGACTTATGTGTAAATGAAGAGTGATATACTTTGGAAATCCATTTTGCTGTTAATCTATACTGCACGTCTTTTTAAAGGTCTCTCTTGGAGAAAAATAATATCAGATTTCAATCTATTTAATTGAGCTAAAACCTTACCTCTTTTAATTGGTTCGTTAATTCCCTTAACATTCCAACTACAAAAGGTGATTCCATCACCCCCAATCCTAGTGTTTATGTCATACATTTTATTATTAAGGTGGTTTATAATGGAGTAGATGTTTCAGCTCATCCAACCCAATCCTATACCCAAACATCAGATCGATGAAATTTAATATCTGTGACATTGTCTTATACACACGTCTCCTTGAACTAACTATATAATACCAATCATACTTAAATCCATATAGTTAATGATATGAAATAAAATACATAATATAAAAATAATAATAAAAAAAGTAAGCAAAGTAAGTGATGTTAATAAAGTGTAAGGGGGAAAAAAAAGCGACTACAACTATAGTTAGTGCAGTTAGTATTGGTGTAAGCCACACTAGCGTGGCTACTAATCTACGGACTTCCGTGAAAAAAAAAGATGTTAATAATTCCAGCTCCGTTTTTGCCTTAAGGGCTATATATGTTGGGGTGGGGTATTAAATTTATGTACTTAGTAATTAATAATACTACTAATATCAAATATAATTAGTGTCGTAGCACTATATTAGGGGAGCTAACATACATTTTTGAGGGGTAGTTAATACAAAACTATATTTATTAATAATCCATCCATCCCTCCTTGACCCCAAGATAGAGTCCATGTCCATTGTTCCTCCTCCTTCCCTGCGAATCCTCCTTCAATGTGAATCCTCCTCCTTTTCTGTGGGTGGACAGTATCATCAGATAAGTGATCAATAATCAGTATCATCAAGTAAGTGATCAATAATATTCAGTGTCCTTCATCTTCATCTGCTTCTTCCTCTACTTCCTCCTCTTCCAGTTTCTTCTGAATATCTCGAGCGAATTCAAGAGCTTCTGTATGTTTGGTGAAGCGATGCTCCTTGTTATCATAAGTTACCCTTAATGTTGCCGGGTACATCAGGCCATATCTCAGATTCTTTATGTTCCTCTGGATACCTCTTGTTTCTGTAAATAAAGATCTTCTCTTGGCCACTTCTGCAGGGTAATCTCTAAAAATACTGATGTTGTCTCCCTCATATTTGAGATTTTTCTTACGTATTATTATCTTCATCATATCTTAAAAAACATGATTGTAAGCCACCTTCACAATCATCTGTCTTGGGGGAGCATCCCTCCTAGGGGTACGTCTCAATGCCCTGTGTGCTCGGCCCAGCAGAGGTTCTTGGTCCAAGTTCAGAGTATCTTTTAAAAGTTTTGCAGCAAATTTTCGAGGGTCTTGATTTCACTCTCGGCCTTCACACAACCCAACAATACGCAGATTCTTACGCCTTTGACGTCCCTCCAAGTCAATGCATTTCTCAGTTATTTTGTGTAATAATTCTGATAAATGCTTGTTCTTGGCAAGGCGCTTCTCGGCTGATTCAGTCAGTTCTTTTATTGTGTCATTTTGTTGGTTAAGTGAAGTTATAATAGGTTCCAACTTGGTATCCAGCAGCACCTCCATCTCACCAGTTTTATGGTTTACATCATCCATCTGTTGTTGCAAATCAGTGCCCGCTTTATCTTTCCATTCGTCCATCATAGTCTTTACAGTGGCTATAACTTCCTTAGTTCACAACCGTTCTCCTCTGGTGAGTAGCTTCAGTTTACTCCTTTTACCCCCGTTTTTTATACAGTTTTAGCGGAGCTGAATGGCACGAGTTCCACTCACTCCATAGCGCCACCGGAAGTCAGGTTGAGTCATTTTGCTGTTAATGATTCCGTATGACGTTAATGTTGGGAAGTTAATAATTTAACATGGATGCCAGCACTGAAATGTTTCAAGTTTTATAATATATTGGTTATTGTATGATATGCATTTGGTCTGCTGAAAGTTGATCTGGATCCTATTCAAAGATGTAATCTGATTTAGTTTTACATATCCAGATCCAGATGTAATCTGATTTAGTTTTACATATTTAGTTTTGCATCCAAACTATTATTCCTTTAAGAATGGAAAATTGCACCATTTGGGAGGGTTATGTTTACCCAGGGCTCGAAATTAGCAGTTGCCCGGGTGCCACTGACCACTCAAAGTGCCGCCGGGCAACCCAAACGGCGAGTCATTTTGCCCGGCTTGGCAACTTGGTTTATACCGAAGATATACCGTGGGAGAGATGCTAAGTGTGGCGTGACAGAGGGTCGGAGCGAATGACGGGCCCCGCGCAGCAGCAGCTCCTCCTCCTCCTCCCGCACCCTGCACGGCCTGATAACGCTATAGGATCTTTGCTGATAACGGCCGCTGTTTGCCACTCCGCCAACGGCGCTTTCAAAACAAACCCTTGGAGGAGGGAGGTGTCGGTCAGAGGCGGACGTGGGGGGGGGGGGGCTGAGGATAGAACGCAGTGATTGGAGGAGGGAGACGTGCCAAAACACTCTCGGCAGACCTGCTCCGCCGCCAGGATCGATCCCGGTCTCCGGCGCTGCAATCGCTGCCGAACCGCCACTGGACCATCCCTGTCCCCACCCGAGAGCCCCCCCCCCACGCCCGGGGGTGTCCAGAGGCGTAGGGAGTCAGACGGGTGCGGTGCCCCCAGGCCCACAGCCAGCGCAGAGAAGCAGCGCTAAACCCAGCTCAATCCTTGCCTGGATTTACGGGAAATATGAAATATGTCATCAGTCCAGGCATGACCAGGCGAGACGGGCAGAGTTGAGCTGCATTTAGCGCTGGATTGAGCGTCCGACGCCTCGCGCGGCCGCCAAGCTATTGTGTCCTCTGGTCCCCTCCATATTTTGATAGCGATTTTGAGCGATGATGCCGATGTTGTCCGAGGAGCGCAGACCTTCCTTCCCACCTCCTCTGCCCCTTCCTCTCTCTCTCTCTCGCTCTCTCTTGTATGGCCCCCTCCACCCCCTCCTATCCTGAGACCCCTCCTCCCCATCCCGCATTGATCACCATTCCCGCCTCAATTCAGTCCACACTGACATCCCCTGTGCTCCCCTCCTCATCTATCTACCCACCCCCCCCCCCATCTATTCATCCTGCACCGATCTCCCTATCCACCTCGCATTGATTCTCCTGCCACTCCCCATCAATCCTACACTGGTCCCCCAATTCATCCTGTACTGACCCCCCTTCCCATTCATCCTGCACTGCTCCTCCCCTTCACCCTGCACTGCTCCCCCCATCCATCCTGCACAGATCCCCCCCCATTCAACGCCACTATCATCCCCCGCGCTCTCCCCTCACCGCCACCTATCAATCCTGCACTGAATCACACCCGACCCTATTGTGCCGGAAATGTCTTCAGAGCGAATATTGTCTTTGTTTGAAAACGGAATGCAATCAAATATGTTTTAATTCCCAATGGCATTATTTGTTTTAATTGATAAAGATGGATTAATTAAATCGTGAACACGTGAAACATTAAAACTGCAGTGTTCGATTGTCACAGCTACCGTTGACACGTTATTACAGAATTCATTTTAACGGCAAATCAATGCTCTTAATCAGCACTGTAGTTATTTAATGAGCAACATTCACAACCATACGTTGGATTTATCCAAATTTTACTTCTACAGTCATTCATATACATTACAAAATTTGTCTGGAGAAATTTCAGTTGAAATTTTAATGTAAATTCTGAAGTGGGAATGATGGAAAAAACGTTTATCAACAATTTATTTTTAATTTGTTGCTTACAAACTGGGTATCTTCATTGCTGTTCACAACACATACAACTAATCTGAATGTCCGGTAATGTAGCGTCTTGACCCTTTAAATATATTACCAAAAGAACATTTGCTGCATTTATGTCCTTTGGCCATCTCTTGTTAGTTAGTGTAATGTTTAACCTGTCAGATGGGTATAGTCAGTTTTGACAGCTATTATCATAAAATGCCTTTGGAAAATGCTTTGCAACCTGTATATTTTGTTGTGGATAAATTATGTGGGAAGCGAGAGTGTTTCTGTACCCATGCAATAACGACCCATGCTATGGCCATGTCATGATAATTTTCGGTTCTTCACAGAAAACATGCTTGCGTCAATCTGTAGTGTGCATGGTTAAGCAGATATGTTATCATGGTCCAGGATTTATTGACACAAGTTGATCATACGCTGAATAATCCAACCACATTTTTGTTTGGAAATGGAAAGAAATAATAAAAATTGCATTAATTGCAATGTGTAAAAAGAGTTGAGATAATGTATTATAATTTTGCTGCATGTCATCGTGGTATACATCATGTCTTGATTGGTGAATATGTTTAGTTTGTGACTTTATTTGAAGCAGAAATAATATGTGAATGCTTCATTGAGCATAATTCCGACTGGTAACTACGCATTTCGTCCGAGCACATTATCGCATGCGTCATGCAAGCCGTCTTAAATGACCACCTAAACTGTCATTTGGCAACCTAAAAAGCTGCCAAGGTTGCCCGGCTGGCAATAGGGAAAAAAAGTTAAACGAGAGCCCTGTTTACCTGTTCATTTTTTAATTGGGTTATGTCCTTGCTCGTGCAAGTAAAATTAACTTATTTTGCTTAATAAAGCTTAATAATTTATTTAAGATTGAATGGTTATTTTATTTCCTACAATTTCACAAAATATTTGTACCTTTTCGATTTTGCTCCTTAAAAATTAGTTGATTATACATTAAGCATACTGCCAATACCCCAAGTTCATTTTCCCCACAACGATCCATTGTTTGGCAGTTTGATATCAAGTTTGGGTGTTTTTTGCAGGAAGTAGAAAGTTGTGTGGAAATGCAAGATGCTGAAAATGCTCGAAACGTCAACAAAACAAACTGCTGGATGACTTGAAGGTATCTTTGTAGCAAAATGGACAGATGATGTGCTGTCAATGTACCTTGGATCAGTTAACTCTGAGATTATCTTCTCAAGGTAAATTCTCCTTTGTCCTGTCATTTGATGCGCTCTGTAACAAGGCTAGTAAGTTCAATATAATTTGTGGTCAGATAACTCATAATGAATTGTTTCTTGCTATGCAAGGGTTTTTTTTCCAGTGCATTGATAGTGGTGATAAGAGAGTACAGATGCTGGAAAATACAAAATACAAAATACTGGGGGAACTGGGTTAGGCAGAATCTGTGGAGAATTTCAGATCGGTACCCTTCTTCAGAGAGCTGGAATGTGGGGAGAAAGCTGAAAAAGAGAGGTGGGCATGGGACAGACTCACTAGTGATAGGTAGATACGGGGATGGGTGTTTGACAGAGTTAGTGACTTTAGGCTAGAGGAGAAAAGGAGACAAAGGGTTATCAGATAAGGAAAGGAGTGTAATGTAAACCCAGAGGGCGGGATATGGCTGGAAGGGAACTGAGGGAGGGATACAAAGAGAGCAGCGGCCTACAGGGGGGAGCCGCTGAGCCGGTCAAGACCCTGCGGCCTGCAGAGCCTGCCCAGCTCCCAGAAAACACACTCAGCTCCAGTGTGTACACCTTTAATTGATAGTAACGATGTCCATGCTAACCACTCCGCCACCAGTTAGTATAATTGTAACCCACACGCCCCTAGCTCTCTCTCTAGTGTTCGTGACAGACCACGTACAGCCAGGGCTATGTATAATGTATGCTTAATAAAGTACTGAAGACTTTAGGGTGCCTGTGTACCTTCTCTACATGGTGTCAGAAGTGGGATCCCTGCACAGCCACAGCAGAAACTTTGAGCATTATGTTACAATCGCTCACCCTGCTGTGGCCCCCGCTGTCAAGGCTTCCCTGCTGCTTAACCTGGCTGGTCCAGAAGCGCTCGAGCGTTCGGAGTCGTTCGTCTATGGACATGGTGAGAGTATCCAGGACCCCGATTGCCTGCTTGCTAAATTTACGGCGCTGTGTGACCTTCCCACTAACCACATCTTAGAGCGTTTCAAACTGTTCTCCAGACGCCAGAACCCTGGGGAACGATGATCTTCCCCCGTCTGACCCTGACTCTTCTCAGAGCGAGCTGAGTGTGTTTTCCTTGCGAGGTGCAGCTGGACTGATAACGGACCCGACCGTCCGAGTCACAGTGAATGGCATGGCCTTCTCTGCTAAGGTCGACACGGGGGCAGCTGCCAACGTTATGTCAACAAGCCTGTTCAGGAAGATAAGAAATAATGAGCCCGTTTCCACAGACAGTGCTGTTTTGCGTGCCTATGGGGGTGGCGTACTTGTTCCTGTGGGGAGTGCCACTCTCCACTGCAAGATGCTGGCGCAGGCAAAGACAACCGCCAGCAGCTCTTTCTCAATCTGGGCATAGTGTTGTTCAGCGGTCGTCATTGTGCGGGATGCGTAGGATACAGGCAGTTGCACCCCGTCATGGATCTGCAGGCAGGCGGCCCCGAGGCCAAACTTTGATGCATCACACGTGAGAACGATGGGGCGCTGGAGGTCGAAGTACTTCAGCGTTGGCATGCTGACCAGCTTCAATTTGAGGGTGTCAAATGCACGCTGGTGTTGCGGGAACCAGGCCCAGGCAGTGTCCTTTTTCACCAGATCCCGCAGAGGGGCACTCAGTTCGCTCAGGTCGGGGATGAACTTTCCCAGGTAGTTGACCATGCCCAAGAAGCGCTGCAGGCCAGGCACGTCAGCAGGTGCAGGCATCCTGGTGCTTGTCGACTCTTACTCCAGCTGGTTTGAAGTTGACCAGCTCCACTCCCTCTCTTCCTCCGCGGTCATCGAGAAGTTGCGCCGCCACTTTGCCCCCGTCAGCCTGCAGTCGGACAACGGCAGCCAGTTCACCAGTGCCGAGTTCCGCGCTTTTGCTGAACGATGGAACTTTCATCATTACACCAGTAGCCCGGAATACCCACAGAGCAATGGACTGGCCGAGCGCGCGGTCCGCAGTGCTAAAGGATTGTTGGAACGTTGCCGCCTATCCCGCTCCGACATCTACCTGGCCCTGCTGAACCTCCGAAACATCTCCCGCGACCATGCCCTGGGCTCCCCGGCTCAGCGACTCATGTCCCGAGTCACGAGGCCCACGGTCCCGGTGTCTCAGCAGTCCCTGTCCCCTCCGTCTTTAAACCTGCCTTGGTCCGGGAACGCATTGCCGAAAAACACAGTATCCAGAAGCGTTCCCACGACAGGTCCTGCCGTGTCCTCTGCCCTCTTCTCCCCGGCCAGGTCGTCCGTATGTGGTCCTCTTCTGGCCGTTCCAGGCTGGCCGTGGTCGTCGGTTCTGCCGGTTCCCCTTGTTCGTACCTTGTCAACCACGACGGAAGGGTGTACCGCCGGTCCCGCCAGCATCTCCGGCTCGTGAACGAGCCTCTCCCTCCCCCGGCGGCTCCGTATGCCCCCCCACTGCCACTGACGCGGCCCTGTGCTTTGCCCGTTCCTCTGGGGCCGACCTCCCCTCGTCCTCCTCCGGAACGCCTCCCGGCTGCGCTCCCGCTTTCTCCGGCTTCCTCGCCCTTCTCTTCGCCGCCCCCACTGATGCCGTCGCCAAGGGGTTCTCCTGTCCGTAGCCCCCACCATGCCCCAGCGTCCCCGCTTGGTCCCGTCGGGGAAGGAGGTGATGGCGAGGTGCGGACCCGGTCTGGTCGCCTGGTCAGGCCGCCGGTCCTTTACGGCGATTACGTGTGATCCTGTATCCCTGTGCTTTACTGTTTGCACTCACCCTAGCGCATGAGACGTGGTCGCCCTGTCACTCACTATTTGTTTTGGTAGAGGAAGGATGTAGATGATATGTGTGTACACCTTTAATTGATAGTAACGATGTCCATGCTAACCACTCCCCCACCAGTTAGTATAATTGTAACCCACACGCCCCTAGCTCTCTCTCTAGTGTTCGTGACAGACCACGTACAGCCAGGGCTATGTATAATGTATGCTTAATAAAGTACTGAAGACTTTAGGGTGTCTGTGTACCTTCAACAACAAACGTGTACAGCTGGCAACAACAAACATGACAGGCAAGGAGAGGGACCAGGGTCTGGCCTACAGCTCCTTCAAGGTAACTGTGGGAGCCCCCCCAGGCCGGCACAAAGATGGACGGGTGAGGAGAGTGACCTCAGTTTGCTGGTTGATCCACATGTCCAAGGAAAGAGCTGGCTGGAGGCCCTCAGCAGCCTGGGGTTTGCTTGGAACACGGATTGTTCATAATAGCTAAAGCGCAGGCTGGACTTTGAAAATGGCACCAAATCATCTTGCCTCTTGCACACAGTAACAGTCGACTACTTCTGTCCAATTTGCTAATGGGGAATGTGCTTAGGTATGGCAATACTCTACTGGACTGGTTGTAAGAAAATAATTTCACTCTGTGTTTGTACTTTGCACATGTGATGATCAAAGCACCATTGAACCATTGATATAAAAAGGGGAAATGGAGACTCGGGGATGGGAGGGAAAAGGAGCAGGGTTCTTGGTTTCTTGGTCCTCCAAAATATTCCAAATGGAATTTAAACTGGAGGTGGTGGAGGGAGGACTTAAGCCAGAAAGGGTTTTTGGGAAGAAAGAGCTACCTTAAATTTAGTTGCATCTGGTTGGGTAACTATAGTAGGGTGGAGATTATTCCATGCTTTAATTGTGCGGGGGAAGAACAAATTGCTGTACACCTGTCTTGGTAGCTGGAATCACAAATTGGATCGAATGCCCTCGTCTGCTCCTAATGGTTTAGGTTTGGTGTAGGTCTTGTAATCTATGTCGAGCTAGCCATTTAACATTTTGTAAAAACAGGTCAAATGGTGTGCTTCACGTCTGCCCTGGAGAGGGTTCCACCTCAGTGAATTCAGAAGTTTGGTAACACTCGCTTCTCTCTCATAGGTGTTAGTAACAAATCGAGCTGCCTGTCTTTGGACACGTTTGTTGGAAGAAATATTTTTATTTGTGAATGGGTCCCATGCTGCAACTGCGTAGTCCAAATGAGGTCTAACGAAGGTGAACAATAGCTTCTCCTTGACAGAAGTTGAACAATGATGAAAGTTGCGCCTCAGAAAATTTAGGACACCTGTTGCTTTCACCGTTGCATGATGAGTCTGACCATTCCAACGCAGATCATTCTGCAATTTGATGCCAAGATACTTGGTTTGTTTGGATTCTTCAAGGGTGGCACCAAGTATATTGTAAGATGTTTCGCCTGGATTCCTCTTTCTGGTGACACGCATGGTCTCACACTTGGACGGGTTGAACTGCATGCCCCATTGTCGTGACCACTCAACCATTGTATCAAGATCCTTTTGGAGAGCATCTTCATCATCAGTTGATTTAATTGGACGGTACAGCAAACAATCATCAGCGAATAGTCTGGCCGTACTCAAAACGTTGTCTTCTCAAAATGGCGGCGGCGCGGGTGCATCGCGACGCCCCGTGTCTCCCTTGGATCAGCGAACTCTACCTTACCTTCCTTCTTGTTTTGAGTCTGCTCACCCGGAGCAGTCTCACTATCATCCACTATAGTCGGCAGGAACTTTTCAATCTCGGTTCCTGCGGTCCCCCGGTCGACTTTCCAGACGAACTCCAGCTCCCTCCTGCACTCACCTTCACCACGGGGCGGCGGGTCCGCGGAGCTGCGGTACGGCGAATCTGCGGAGCTGCGGGGCGGTAGACCTGAGCACCGCACCAAGTCGGCCCGGGCGTCCGGAGGCGCACACAGACGGCGATGGGCCCGATAACATCACTGTGGATCTCGAGGTGGGTTGAAGGCAAGGTTGGAGCGAGCCCCACACAGGCCATCCATCCCTAGCCTTTTCCTTGCCAACGTCCGTTCCCTGGCAAACAAGATGGATGACCTCCGTCTTCTGATTGCCTCCTACAACTGGATCAAGGATTGCAGCATCCTGATCCTCACCGAAACCTGGCTGAACTCTGATGTTCCCGCCAGCGCCATTGAGCTAGCGGGACAACACATACTCCGAGCGGACAGAACATCTGACTCCGGTAAGACCAGAGGTGGGGTCTGTGCATGTATGTACACAAAGCATGGTGCACAGACACCACCATCATTGAGAGTCACTGCTCAGCCAACCTTGAGTTCCTCTTGGTTAAATGCAGACCGTTCTATCTGCCCAGAGAGGTTACCTCCACGGTTGTGACTGCAGCCTATATCCCTCCTGATGGTAATGCCAAGCTTGCAATGAAAGAACTGCATATTGTCATTAGCAAACAACTGACCCTCAATCCAGACATTGTTGCGGGTGACTTCAATCACTCCAACCTGAAGACTGTGCTCCCCAAATTCCACCAACATGTCTCCTTCACCACGAGAGAGGACAAGACACTGGACAAAGTCTACACCAACATGGCTGAAGCGTACAAAGCCACCTCGGTCAGTCTGATCACTTTTCATTGTTCCTTTTCCCTAAGTACTCCCTACTCATCAGACGCGTTAAACCCACAGTGAGGACAGTCAAGGTTTGGTCAGATGAAGCGGACTCCACACTCCAGCAGCGTTTTGGTAACACTGACTGGGATGCGTATGCAGCTCAGGCCACCCTTGACTCCCACACTGACATTGACGCCTATACTTCCTCTGTTCTGGACTTCATCAACTCCTCCATCAACAGTGTCACCACTCTCAAACAAATCACCACATACCCGAATCAGAAGCCATGGATGAACAGCGAGGCCAGGCGACTGCTGAAAGCACGGGACTCGGCTTTCAGGTCAGGCGATGCCCGTGCCTATAGTTCATCGAGGGCCAATCTGAAGAGGGGCATCAAGAACGCCAAACACAGATACAAGCTGCGGATCGAGGAGCACTTCGACAGCAACTCCGACCCCCGACGCATGTGGCATGGCATCCAGACCATCACTGACTACAGAGCCACCAACTCCACCCCCACTTCCAGCGACGCATCCTTCCTCGAGGAACTCAATCACTTTTATGGCCGCTTTGAAAGGGACAACCAAGAGTTGGCCATCAAGGCTGTGCTCCCCGATGACCACCAGCCCTTCACACTCAACCCCTAGGACGTGCACGTGGCACTGAGTAGGATCAATGTATGTAAGGCTGCTGGCCCTGACGGCATCCCCGGGCGCGTCCTCAGGACCTGTGCTGCACAGCTGACAGACGTCTGGACTGACATCTTTGTGAATTATCGTCACTTGCCCAGGCAGTATTCCCCACGTGCCTTAAAACTACCTCCATCGTGCCAGTGCCAAAACACTCCACTGCGGCGAGCCTCAACGACTTCTGCCCAGTTGCACTCACCCCTATCATCACCAAGTGCTTTGAAAGGCTGGTCATGGCACACCTCAAATGCTGCCTACCTCCAACTCTGGACCCCTACCAGTTTGCATACCGCAAGAACAGGAGCACGGAGGGTGCCATCTCAACTGGCACTCCACTCCGCCCTCTCCCACCTCGACAACAGAAACACTTATGTGAGAATGCTGTTCATCGACTACAGCTCAGCATTCAACACCATTATCCCCTCTAAATTGATCGCCAAACTCGATAACCTGGGCATCAACCCCTCCCTCTGCAAGTGGTTACTGGACTTTCTAACCAACAGACCGCAGTCTGTTAGGTTGGATAACCACTCCTCTTCTACCCTCACCCTGAACACTGGCGTACCCCAGGTCTGCCTGCTGAGCCCCCGCCTCTACACCCTTTTCATACCCTACGACTGCATACCTGTACATGGTACCAACACCATCATCAAGTATGCAGATGGCACGACAGTGATTGGCCTCATCAGCGACAACGATGAGTCGGCCTACAGGGAGGAGGTTCAGCTCCTAACAGCATGGTGTGCCGACAATAACCTGGTCCTCAACTCCAAGAAGACCAAGGGCTCATTGTGGACTTCAGGAGATCGAGAGGCTGCACGCACAACCCCATCCATATAAACGGGACAGAGGCGGAACGTGTCTCCAGCTTCAGGTTCCTGGGGGTCAACATCTCCGATGACCTCTCCTGGATCCACAACACATCCTCGCTGATCAAGAAGGCTCACCAGCTTCTCTTCTTCCTGAGGAGACTTAAGAAGTCTCTCCAGATTCTGGTGAACATCTACCGCTGCACCATCGAGAGCATCCTTACCAACTGCATCACAGTATGGTATGGTAACTGCTCTGTCGCCGACCGGAAAGCTCTGCAGAGGGTGGTGAAGATCGCCAAACGCATCACAGGCTCCTCACTCCCCTCCATTGAGTCTGTCCATAGTAAACGATGCCTGCGCAGGGCGCACAGCATCGCCAGGGACAGCTCACACCCCAACCATAGACTATTTGCCCTCCTCCCATCCAGGAGACGTTACAGGTCCCTCCGCTGCCGTACCAGCAGGCTCAAGAACAGCTTCTTCCCTGCGGCTGTCACACTTCTCATCGCTGCACCTCAATGACTGCCTGTCTCCACCCCTCACCCCCCCCCCCCCCCCCCCCCACCCCGGACTATCCAATCACCAGCAAATTGCACGGATACCACTGTATATGTATAGATGTATATACTCATACTACTGCGCAATTACTTGTTTATTCGTAAGTTTGCCCTTCAGAGATACCAACTGCATTTCGTTGTCTCTGTTTTGTACACTGCACAATGACAATTAAAGATTGAATTGAATTGTACTTGCGACTTTTTCATGGATGTCATATATGTAAAGAAAAAACAGATGTGGGCCAAGTACTGTGCCCTGAGGTGTACCACTCAACACTGGATGCCAATTGGAGCTCTTTCCGTTCACACACACACGCTGAAGGCATTTTGTCAGGAAACTGGAAATCCATCGCTTCGTGTTGGAACAAATACCATAGAAGTCAAGCTTCCGAAGCAGTCTCTGGTGTGGGATGACATCAAATGCTTTAGAAAAGTCCAGCACTACTAAATCCGTGATGACGCTACCATCAAGGTGCATGGCCAGGTAACAGAATAAGCTGAGACTCGCATGATCTATGCCTCCTAAATGCATGTTGGTTGTCCGCAAGAATGTTATGTTTGCTCACGTGACGCATCAGATTACTATCAATTAAATTCTCCAGCAATTTGCAGCAAGTACTTGTTAATGAAACAGGTCGATAATTCGCTGGGTTGGTGGTTGAACACTTCTTAAAGAGAGGAGTGATGTTAGCCTTCCTCCAATCCAGCAGAACATCACCTGAGTCAAGCGATTGTTGAAAAATGAACTGCAAAACTGGATCTTGAGGGCTTGATTCTGTATCTGATCTGGTCCAATTGCTTTTGTGGTATTGATGTTGAGCAATAACTTCTTGACACCTTCAACCTCAATTTTAATAGCAGGCATATCAGCATACGGGCTGGGCGGTAGAACTGGAAATGATGAAGGCTCCATATCTTCCCGGGTGAAAATGTGTTGAAATTGGTTTGCAAGAGCTTCTGCTTTCGCCTGGTCCTCAGAGATCAGACAGTTGTTCACTTTAAACATCTTGGCACCAGTGTTATCTCCAAAAAGCCTTGGGTTGCTCTCCCCCAAGAATAGAAGAAACATGTTGTCTATGAGCACTCCTAATAGCATGATCGACTTGCTTTCGCACTCTAGTAAAATTGTCCCAGTCCAGGGTGTCTGGGGTGGTGGGAGAAGTGTATACCCAGCAGGGATGCTGTGACCTTGGAGGTATTACTTGAAATTGGAGAACACAATGTTTGTACCATTGACAGACACAAAGGAGTAACTCAGCGGGTCAGGCCGCTTCACTGGAGAACATGGATAGGTGAGTTTCCCCAAACCATAGTATCCTTTTTTATAAACCAGTATCTGCAGTTCCTTGTTTCTACTTGGAAATTCCTGACTTCACTCTTTATTTGTGAATTATTGTCAGCAACAATTCTTCAGTTTCATTTTGTTGACATCTCAGAACTTAATGTAGCGTGCAGTTTCAACATGAAAGATGGCACCTAAGGATAGTGTTCAGATGAGGATCAGGAGGAGAGCAGGATTGTAAATGGGGGAGCAGGCAGAGCAGAGATAATCGATTGCAGGAATTATTCTGGCTGCACCAGGAAGTAAACACCTGAACCATGGATTCAGAGTAACTCACAAGAAAACCACTGAAATAAAAGGTGCTAGAGGAACTTAGAGGGTCAAGCAGCATTAGGGGGAAATAGGGGGAAATCGACTGATGACGTTTATGGTCGGGACCTTCATCAATATCCTTTCTCACCTCTTCAAAAACTCAATCAAATGTGACATGACCTGTCATGTACAAATCCTTAATGAATCCATTCTTTTTTGAATGGGCGTAAATCTTGTAGAGCCGCAGTGATATTGTGTGGAAACAGGCCCTTCAGCCCAACTTGCCTAGACCGTCCAACATGTCTCAGCTACACTAGTCCTACCCCTATTAAATATTTCCCCTTCACCTTGAACTTATGTCCTCTGGTCCACGATTCCCCTACTCCGTGCAAGAGACTCTGTGCATCTACCCGATCTATTCCTCTCATGATTTAATACACCTCTATAATATCACCCCTCACCCCAATAGAGACCCAGACTACTGAACCGTTCCCTTAAGCTCGGACCCTCTAGTCCTGGCAACATCCTGTAAATCTTCTCTGAACCCTATCAAGCTTGACAATATCTTTCCTATAACATGGTGGCCAGAACTGAACACAATACTCTAAATGCAGTCTCACCAACGTCTTATACAACTGCAACATGACCTCCCAACTTCTATACTCAAATACTCTGACTGATGAAAGGCCAATGTGCCAAAAGCCTTTTTGATCACCTTAACTACCTGTGACTCGACGTTCATGGAACCATGCACCTGTACTCCTAGATCCTCTGCTCTACAACACTACCCAGAGGCCTACCATTCACTGTGTAGGTCCTGCCCTTGTTTGTCATCCCAAAATGCAAGACCTCACATTTCTCTGTATTAAATTCCATCAACCAGTGTTCAGCCCACCTGGCCAATTGATCCAGATCCTGCTGCTATCGTTCACAACTGTCTTCACTATCTGCAAAACCACTCACTTTTGTATCATCACCAAACTTGCTGATCTTGCCCTATATGTTCTCATCCAAATCATTGATGTAGATGACAAACAGTAACGGGCCCAACCATTACTGGTACACCGCTAGTCATAGGGCTCCAATCCGAGAAGAAACCTTCCACCATAACCCTCTGCTTCCTTCCATGAAGCCAATTTGCTATCCATTCAGCTATCTCCCCTTGGATCGCATGCGATCTAACCTTCCAGAGCAGCCTACCATGCGGAACCTTGTCGAACGCTTTAGTTATCAAAGAATCTCTCTAAGTGTTTCCTACCACTGACTTTAAGCTTAATGGCCTATCGTTCCATAGATTCTCTACTTCCTTTCTTAAACAAAGGAGCAACATTGGCTGCTCTCCAGTCCTCCATGACCATACCTGTGGAAAAAAAAAAGATCCTCATCAAGGTCCCTACAATCTCCTCTGTTGCCTACCTCAATAACTTGGGAAAAATCCCATCAGGCCAATGGGATTTATCCACCTTAATGTTTCAAGCACCTCCTCCTTCTCGATCTCAAACTGCCCTCACCTATTGTATTCTCCACACTGATCTTGCTGTCCTCAAAAATCCTTCACCTCGGTGAATACTGATGCAAAGTTCTTGTTTAGTAGCTTACTTACATCCTCTGATCCAAGCATAGATTCCCTCCTTCATCTTTGACCAGTCCTACCTTCTCCCTGGTCATCCTCTTATTTTTCCTGAATATTTTGGATTTTCCTTAATCCAGCTCGCCAATGACCTTACATGGCACTTTCTGGCCCTTCTAACCACCCGCTTGAGTTCTTTCCTGCTCGCTTTACATTCCTCATGGGAATATTGCAAACATTTGGATAGTCACTGGTAGGGGAGAATAATGTGTAGGAAGGAACTGCAGATGCTGGTTTAAACCGAAGATAGACACAAAAAGCTGGAGTAACTGGAGAGAAGGAATGGGTGTCTTTTCCCATTCTTTCTTTCCAGAGATGCTGCCTGTCCCGCTGAGTTACTCCAGCATGTTTTGTCTAACTAGGGGAGAATAATGTATCATTTATGGATAGCATGCAACACAAACAAAGACGAAAGTTTTTCACTGTACCTTGGTACACGAGACAATAAACTAAACTAACTTAATAAAAGAAACAGCCAACCACAATGACCATGTCTAAAATCTATCAGAATCTTCCTTACATACGTAGAAACACAGAAAATAGGTGCAGGAGTAGGCCATTCTGCCCTTTGAGTCAGCACTGCCATTCAATATGATCATTGCTGATCATCCAAAATCAGTACCCTGTTCCGGCTTTTTCCCCATATCCCTTGATTCCCTTAGCCCTAAGAGCTAAATCTAACTCTCTTGAAAATATCCAGTGAATTGGCCTCCACTGCCTTCTGTGGCAGAGAATTCCTCATCTCAGTCCTAAATGGCCTACCCCTTATTCTTAAACAGTGACCCCTGGTTCTAGAATTTTTCTCCGGCATCAATCAACTCCGGGAGTTTTTTTCCTGCATTAACCCTCTCTAATCCTGTCAAGAATGTTATATGTTTCTTTAAGATCCCCTTTCATCCTAAATTCCAGCAAATACAGGCCCAGTCGACCCATTCTTTTATCATACATCAGTCCTGTCATCCCGGGAATTAACCTGGTGAACCTACGCTGCATTCCCTCAATAGCAATAATGTCCTTCCTCAAATTAGGAGACCAAAATTGCATACAATAATCCAGGTGCGGTCTCATCAGGGCCCTGTACAACAACCTCCTTGCTCCTAAACTCAAATCCTATTGCAATGAAGGCCAACATGCCATTAGCTTTCTTTACTACCTGCAGTACCTGCATGCTTACTTTCAGTGGCTGATGTACAAGCACACCCAGGTCTCGTTCCACCTCCCCTTCTCCTAATCTGACATAATTCAGATAATAATCTGCCTTCCTGATCTTGTCACCAAAGTGGATAATCTCAGATTTATCCATATTTTACTTCGGAGTCACGTGAGTGACTACGTGAAGAACCCCGCCTGCCGCTGGAAACGGCATTACGTCGACGCTGACGGCAGAAGCAGGAGCTGCACAGACAGCTCCTCAACAGCGGTAGGTTCGGAACCGGCAGGTAAGTGCGGTTGAAAAAATTTTTTAGGACTGGAAAACTCCGTGCCTGGTGGAAACCAGGATTTTAAAGGTTTTTAAAAACAAACTAATAGTTTAAATTGAACAGATATACTCTGTTAAAATAACGGAGTTTTAAAAAGAACATCCCAGGGGAATACCCAGCGATCGGGACGAGAGATTAATTACGGGGCCGGTTCCGATACTGGTACCGTTAAAAATACGGTAGAGAGGTAAAAATGCTCCACAATCTTTTGGCAGGGAATTTTAAAAGACAGAAAGGCTGTACTTTAAAAAAGTTAATAAAAATCGCGATATGGAGAAAGTACTCCAAAATATAAAAAGAGACAAGGGTCACAGAACCCAAACAGCCCAAAAAAGACCCTGAGGGGCTTGAATATACAAAATATGGCTATGTGCCAAATTGAGAATTGAACCCTGGTTTAAGGGTGGAGGAAGTCTCTTTGGATATAATTCCAAGTGGATCAGGGCTGCAAAAGACAGACCCTGCAAGTGGTGATGTGAATTATGAATGCACACCACAAATAAAAAAGTGAGGCCAGATGTGCCTGAGATAGCAAAAGATTTTGCTATATCTAAAGGAAGTGGTGAGGCTATGGAAGAAAACCTAGCTGCCAACATTAATTATATGGTATCTCACCAACTTCAAGAATACGATAAAACTTTTATGTTTTATTAAAATATCAACGGTAAATACGTTTATAAATATCCATGTCTCAAATAATATGAAATATAAGAAATACAATTTCAAAGTATTTCAAAATGGTGCAAATAAGTAATACTTTCAAAATAAAATAAATTGCCATCAGTTGTGGAGCTCAATAGGAAGAAATATATAATTTACCGAATCTGCACTATAGGTTTGCAGATCAATACAAATCAGGATATTAAACTCCTGATTATTATAGAATAAACCTGCCTTATGATAAATCAAAGATATTAATTACAAAAGAACAGACTACTGATCTTTAAACTTTGGGGAGAAAAACTATGATCCAATGAAAAATTTTGATAATGGATCAAAACAAAGGCAAAGATCTTTTAACTTGCGGTGAAAAAACTATGATCCAATGAAAGATTTGATAATGGATCAAAACAAAGGCAGAAGTGGTATAACCAAACATAGCCTTATCTAAACCTATATAATTGGGGAAAGAAGGCTTGAAGTACGTTGAAAAGGTGCAAACATCTGGTTACAAAATAAGTTCATGAAATCTCCAATTATGGGGGATTACAGGTGTATTATGATTGTTAACCAATATAACTAAGGAAGGATTGGTTCACCTGTATAAGAAAACTTAAAAAATTGATTTCAGGTTTGCACTCAAAAGTAATTTTAATAAGAAGGGGTACGTACATGTATATTATAAAATTACCTCAGTGTAAAGATTTCATGGTATAAACCATACAAAACATCATTATATTTACACTTTCACAGTGTAAGAAAATGGAAACAACTAGAACATGGAAAAACTGTTGTGATTAACAAAGTGTTAATCAATATTACAGGTGCTTGAAATTAATTAAAGTGGGTCAAGCTGTGCAAGTTAAAACATTGTCCAAACAATCAATCAGTTCAAGGCTGTTAAACCGAATACTGAAGGAACAATTATACTGATAAAAGATCAGCACTTGCACTAATGAGGTCATGGTCATGGGTTATCTCGATTACATTTAAATTGGAAGAGATAAGAGCAGCTGCAAATTAGTGCCTGCCATTACAAACCTGGTGGGAGGTAAGGACCTGACCCATTACATAAAGCATATGCTCAGGCATTAATAAAATATTTATAAATTACTATTCTGAATTTAGAAGTAATTCAAGCACCATAAGAGAGGGGGAAAATTGTTCCATGATACAAATATGTCTAATTGTTGTTGACATACTTTGTCCCTCCATTAGGATTAGGTAAAAAATAAATAAAGTTCCAAAAGAAGGAATACAGAAGCTTATAAGAATATGTATGCCTTGTGAAGAGGCTTATGCAAAATATCAAATGATACGTTATCATTATTAAAGTAATGTAAAAAAGGTTCATAAGCTGCTTCAACTATAAGATTAACAGCTGTTGCAAACTGAAGCAAGTGTTACAGATGATGTACAGCTTCTGTGAATGTTTGGGTAAAGATAAGAATATTATCTATTCTTATAACAATAATTGATATGTCTCTTGTTCGGACTGCAGACAATAATACCAGGCGAACATAAATGGTTTGTCCTAAGTAATTTTCCAAACATTCGTATTAATTATTGAAGTATAAGGAGTTATGGATTAAAAAGATCAATTGTTTTATTATGGAACTGTCCATGTCGTATCAAGATGAAAAATACCACGGCTGTGGCATATGTTAACAATGGTCAAATTTGTGAGAAAAACATATTGTCATTATTTTGCATTACTTACGATTAATCTGGTTGTATACAGATCACTGATCTTTCAAATGTTGCTTGTGGGTCACAAGATAAGTCAAATAACAATCATGGGATTATCTAAGTAAACAGATGTGGCATATTTTAAAGTTTAGTCCACCTGTTTATCTCTAAGGAAGAGACAATGGTATCGGAAGATAACAAATTTGGGAGAAAAAACATATTGTCATTAATATGGATTACTTACGATTAATCTGATTGCATACAGATTAAATCACCGATCTTTCGAATATTTCTTGTGGGTAAACCAAGAGCAGTGAAGGTGGATGCTTTTCTCCCAATTACATGAGGAAAAGATTTCTTTGTGTTCCTCATTTTTTGTTAATAGGGCAGTGTCTGATGAAAATGTAGCGGGACACTGCCAGAGGCATTTTTGGTGGCCTAATACGGGTCCTTTATGGTTTTATAAATATTGTGTGATTTTGAACTGCTAGTGATGATTCATAGTGGCAGAAATTTATTGAAGTCAAAAAAGGGGTCTCGACCTAGGTCGTTGCCTGTCTCCCTTCGCTCTTTGGATGCTGCTGCACCCACTGGGATCTCCAGGTTTGAGAAACCCTGCAGTAATTTATTGTTGTACAAAAAACCTCCATGACATGAAAATATGAATTTGACTATCTACAGGTTGACCAGACCATCACAACAGCTGGTGGTCAAAGAAGTCTATGAATGTTAACCAATATAACAATATATCAATAAAATAATTATGTATAAAGAAGTGTTATACCTGCAATTTGCAGAAATAAGTCTAAAAAACAATATTTTGTTATAAAAAATTGGAGGTCTGTATATACAGTAAAGTTATTTTATCATATTAGATATATGTGAATTCCTTGTGGATTGCATTTTCTAAGTATCTAATTGATAGAGCCAATAATAGGGCTCAGAGTGTTACCGTCTTAAAAAGGGACAATATATTAACCAAGAAGTTATCAGATGCATTCATAATATCCCAATATGGAAAGGGATATATATGTAATTATTACCCATATCACACATCTGAGGTATGCTTTTACGAAATTGTATTCCCTTCGTTTTTACTGCCAGCAGGGGTAACAGGGGAATATTTTCTTATATTCCCCTTTCTTGCGAACGCCTATGGACTTTACCTGTTAAAACAGCGGGGAATATAGTCTTATATTCCCCTGGTCTCACATCCGGGAACTTGGCAACGTGACGCTGCGTGGGAAATTTAGAATATTCAAACGGCAGACAGGAAGACTGCCGCGTCCATTTTGGTTAAATTTTGCGTGGAAGTCCGCCGAGCTGAGATGTTAACATTTTCCTCTAGATGTCTGATAATGGGTAATAATAACAATATTGACTGTCCTCTTTTGGGAGATACGACATATATTGCCCTCACTAGATCCATAGCCCTCGCACTCGGGCATATGAATCTACTTCAGGCAATATATGTCGTATCCCCCTCAAGGCCAGTCAATATTCTATTAATGTTAATAAATATATATATAAATATATATGTGTATATATATATATATATATATGTGTGTGTATATATATATATATATATATATATATATATATATATATATATATATATATATATATATATATATATATATATATATATATATATATATATATATATGTGTGTGTGTGTGTGATATATATATATATATATATATATATATATATATATATATATATATATATATATATATATGTGTGTGTGTGTGTGTGTGTGTGTGTGTGTGATATATATATATGTGTATATGTATATATAATCTGTCCAAAATTGTAAAAAATATAAAGGCAGGAGATAAATAATCTTGAAATGCCTTAAGAAATGGACTCTAACTCTATCTATGATTCAAAAAACTTAAACATTGAAAATAATAATTCTGATAACTTTAGTATCAATATAAGAGTGCAAACATTGCAAATGTTACGTTATAATTGCATGTGGATACAAATTGCATTATCATATATGTTTATGAAATCTACCAAAAAAAAAAAAGCACACCAAGAAGACCTGAAACGAAGGTAAACCTATAAGCATATCCTGCCGGCTTTAAGTTGTGTGTGTGTGTGTGTGAACATTGATGAAAATGTTGCAGTAGGTAAGAGTCTCTGTGTCAATGAGACTGCTTATTACACACAAAAACCACATTGGGTTCAGTAAAAACTGATGGTTATAGAGGAATGTATTTCTAGATGGTTAAAAATTGGATACATTCAGTAGGAACTAGACACTGAAAGGTGGAAAATCACTCTGTTAATGAGGAAAATACATTCACAGGAATGGCACAGGATGAGCCACTCGAGCAAAGATGCAAGGCCGCAGGAGGCTGTAGATTACTGTTAAAGTAAAAAGGAACCAGTCATGGTGTCAGATTTAGACACGCAATGTTCGGTTCTCTATAATTGTTGCTTTGTCATGCCATAAAAATATATATATCAATTGGTATTTGTGATAAACTTGCCTTTCAATGGAAAGGGCATTATTTTCATTTTTTATAATGTAAAATAATTTATCACATAACTTGAGGCAATGTTTGGGGAAAATGTGTTATTCGCTCGTTATTGTGTTAAATGAGCCATACTGTCGTATGGAATAAATTCTACGACACGAAAAACACAGAAAGCTTCAAACTCTTCACGTAGTCACTCACGTGACTCCGAAGTAAAATAGTAAGATTAAACGAGAACTTACCAGTTCGAAGTTTGATCGTTATTTTATGAGGAGTAACGATGAGGGATTACGTGCCCTCCACTCCCCACCCTCATAAAATAAATGATCATCTGGTAGTTCTAAATCTATGATGAGCCTTACTATCTTACTCCGGCTATTTGTGTTCTGTGTTTTTCATGCCGCTGCTTTGAAGTATGCCGTTTCCAGCGCCAGGCGGGGTTCTTCACGTAATCCCTCATCGTTACTCCTCATAAAATAAAGATCAAACTTCGAACTGGTAAGTTCTCGTTTAATCTTACTATTTTATCATCTATTACAGACTAAAAAAACACATTAATTCATTTTACACGGTAATTTTCAAATTGGCTTACTTGGAAAAATAAACAGGGAAAGTACTCCCACCACATTAAAAGATAGGAAGCAAAAATTAAAATACTTTATTGTATATGCTACTTTGTAGGGAAAGCTCTGATTAGAAAATTCAGTTCCAAGTTTTTGGAAGACATTGCGGGAATATGTGGATGGGGTAATGTAACTCCATTAAATCTTGGTTAAATAAGTTAAAATATTCTTTCAACATATTTTTTGCTTCTTCCTCATATTGCAATTAGACAATTAGACAGATCTTAGTTTTCCATTAAGCTGGACAAAATCCCAAATATCCAAATAACTTTATTCTATCGGGTCTCCGCACAGCTTCCTGCGTTATGGGGAAAACAATCCAAGTCAATCCACCGTTCCCTGTAGCTAATATCCCCTAATCCAGGTATCATTCAGGTAAACCTTTGCACCATTTCCAAAACCTCCCCAACCATCCTGTAATGGGGCAACCAGAACTGCATGCACTACTCCAAAGTGGCCTAACCCAAGTCCTATAAAGCTGTATCACAAAATTAAAAATTTAGTATATAGTTCTGATTCATGTAATGTGTGTCATTTTACATCTCAAAACTTTTTTATAAACTCTTCAGTGCTTACATTGAGCTGAATGCATCCTTATGATTGCATTTCATTATTCTGTCCTTTATTTTTCTAGTGATGTCTTTATGTAACACACAGAGCTGTCCCTATTGTCTTCAACAATATACAAAGTGTTGGAGCAACTCAGCCTGTGGAGGAAATGTATAGGTGATGTTTCGGGTCGGGATCCTGAGAGTCATAGAGTGATACAGTGTGGAAACAGGCCCTTCGGCTCAACTTGGCCAACAATGTCCCAGCCACACTAGTCCCACTTGCCTGCGCTTGGTCCATATCCCTCCTGTCCTATCCATGTAGCTGTCTGTTACTTAAATGTTGGGATAGTCCAAGCTTCAACTACCTCCTCTGGCAGTTTGTTCCATACACCCACCACCCTTTGTGTAAAAAAGTTACCCGCTCGGATTCGTATTAAATTGTTTCCCTTTCACCTTGAACCTATGTCCTCTGGTCCTCGATTCCCCTACTCTGGGCAAAAGACTCTGTGCATCTACCCGATCTATTCCTCGCATGATTTTGTACACCTCTATAAGATCCCCCCTCGTCCTCCTAAGCTCCATGGAATAGAGACCCAGCCTACTCAACCTCTCCCTATAGCTCACACCCTCTAGTCCTGGCAACATCCTCGTAAATCTTTTATAAACCCTTTCAAGCTTGACAATATCTTTCCTATAACATGGTGCCCAGAAATGAACACAATATTCTAAATGCGGTCTCACCAATGTCTTATACAACTGCAACATGACTTCCCAACTTTTATACTCAATACTGACTGATGAAAGCCAAAGTGCCAAAAGCCTTTTTGACCATCTTATCTATATGCAACCCCACCTTCAGGGAGCTATGCACCTGTACGCCTAGATCCCTCTGCTCTACAACACTACCCAGAGGCCTACCATTTATTGTGTTGGTCCTGCCCTTGTTCGATGTCCCAAAATGCAACACTTCATACTTCTCTGTATTAAATTCCATAAACCATTCCTCCGCCCACCTGGCCAATCGATCCAGATCCAGACCGAAGAAGGGTCTCGACCCGAAACGTTGCCTATCTCCTTCGCTCCTTAGATGCTGCTGCACCCGCTGAGTTTCTCCAGCCTTTTGTGTACCCCAGTGTATATTTATATATGAATATACACTGGGGTACACAGTGTATATTCATATATAAATATAAATAGAATATATAAATATATATATAGAATTTACCTCCTGGGATTAATAAAGTTCTATCGTATAGTATTGTGTGTGTAAGAAGGAACTGCAGATGCTGGTTTAAACTGAAGATAGACACAAAAAGCTGGAGTAACTCAACAGGTCAGACAGAATCTCTGGACAAAAGGAAAAAATTACATTATGGGTTGGGTCTGAAAAAAGTTCCTGCACGACTTTGGAATGTGGAAGGAAACGAGCACCCGGAGAAAACCCATGTGATCAAAGGGAAAAGGGAAAACTCCATACGAACTGCACCCATATTCAGGATCAATTTCGGGTGTCTGGCAATTTTAGGCGGCAAATTTATGGCCAATGTGCTGCCCCATAGTCTTGAACTGAATTAAAACAAACAGTAGCTGTAAAGGGGGACATTGTGTACTTAAGAGATTTAAGACTGAAAATGGATAGTTCCTTTTTTATAGTAACCAAAGTTATCAACATATAATTTTTTGTGTGTTGGAAAATAAAATATAGTGGCACAGCTGGTGGACTTGCTGCCTCACACACCAGAGATCTGTGTTCGATCCTGTCCTCGGGCACTATCCGTGTTGCATTTGCACATTCTCCCTGCAAGCATGTGGGTTTCCTCCCACATACCATTGGCTTTGTAGGTTAACTTGTCTCTGTAAAATTGCCCTTAATGTGTAGGGAGTGGGTGAGGAAAGTGGGATAACAGAACTTGTGTGAACGGGTAGACAAAAATGCTGGAGAAACTCAGTGGGTGAGGCAGCATCTATGGAGCGAAGGAAATAGGCGACGTTTCGGGTCAAGACCCTTCTTCAGATTGATGTCGGGGGGGGGGCGGGGAAAAGAAAGGAAGAGGCTGTGGGAGAGCTGGGAATGGGAGGGGAAGGAGGGAGAAAGCAAGGACTACCGGAAATTGGAGAAGCCAATGTTCATACCGCTGGGGTGAAAACTACCCAAGCGAAATATGAGGTGCTGTTCCTCAAATTTGCGGTGGGCCTCACTCTGGCCGTGGAGGAGGCCCAGGACAGAAAGGTCGGATTCGGAATGGGAGGGGGAGTTGAAGTGCTGAGCCACCGGGAGATGAGGTTGGTTATTGTGAACTAAGTGTAGGTGTTGGGTGAAGCGATTGTCAAACCTGCGCTTGGTCTCACCGAGGTTGATCATACGCTGAATAATCCAACCACATTTTTGTTTGGAAGTGGAAAGAAATAATAGAAATTGCATTTATTGCAACGTGTAAAAAGAGATGAGATACTGTATTATAATTTTTCTGCATGTCATTATCGTATATATCATGTCTTGATTGGTGAATATGTTTAGTTTGTGACTTTATTTGAAGCAGAAATAATATGTGAATGCTTCATTGAGCATAATTCCGATTGGCAACTAGGCACTTCGTCCAAGCACATTATCGCATGCATCATGCAAACCATCTTAAATCTGACCACCTAAACTGTCATTTGGCAAAGGTTCCTAATGGTGGATGGAAAACTGCATGCATCAATGGCCCTCAAAGTCTACAGGCTGGCAACAGGGAAAAAAAAGTTAAGCGAGAGCCCTGATATATGATCAGGTGCTGGAGATTTGTCTACCTTGAACGACAGTATCTTCAGTACTTCTTCGACGGTAACACTAACTGCTCTCAAGACACTTCCATTGACTGCCCCAAATTCCTCCATCATATTGCCTTTCTCCTCCATAGAGGAGAAGCACTCATTGAGGATCTTGCCCATCTCCTGTGGCTCCACACAGAGGTGACCGCTTTGATCCCCGAGATGTCCCACTATCTCTCTCTAGTTACCCTTTTCCCCCCTAATGTATTCATAAAATATTTTATGATTGTCCTTAATGAGACCCACCAGAGCTCCTTGTTCCTTTTTGCTCTTATAATCTCCTTTTTCAGTTTACTCCTTAGTTCCCGAAACTCCTCCAGGGACTCACTTGATCCCAGCTGCCTATACCTGTCCAATGGATCCTTCTTGTTTTTGACCAATGCCTCAATTTCCCTCGTCAGCTAAGCTTCCTTACGTTTGGCTGCTTTACCCTTCACTCTAACGGGGCTGTACATGTCCTGAGCTTTCTTCAGCACACTTTTTAAAACATCCCATTTGGCCGATTTTCCTTTCCCCTAAAATAACCTGCTCCCCTCAACTTGAGTGAGACCTTCTCTCACACCCTCAAAGTTGTCCTTAACCCAGGTGTTGAGCATTTGAACACCTGGACCCTCTCTGTCCCTATCCATAACTATCTTAAACCTAATCAAACTGTGGTCACTGGCCCCAAAAGGCTCCTCCACAAACACTTTATTAACTTGCCCTTCCCAATTTCCCCAATACTAGATCCAACATTACCCTCTCAAGTGTGGGGGCCTCTACATATTGCTTAAGCAAACTCTCCTGAACACTTTTGAGGAATTGCACCCCATCTCAACTCTTCACACTATGATTTTCCCAGTCTATATTAGGGAAGTTAAAATCCTCTACTACAACAACCTTATTTGACCTGCAGCTGCCTGCAATCTCCTGGCATATTTGTCCTTCTAATTCCCATTAATTATTCGGAGGTCTGTAGTATACCCCCAACAAGGAGATCATCCCTCTTTTGTTCCCCTATCTCTCCTGAAGCTCCTGTACCCTGGAACATTGAGCTGCCAGTCCTGCTCCTCCATAAAATAAGGTTTCAGTCATGGCTACAACGTCCCAGGCACTCGCACCTACCCATGCCCTATCTGCCTTTCCCGTTAGGCCCCTTGCATTAAAATACGTGCAGTTTAAACCAACCCTCCTTCATTACTCTCCACCTTTCACCTGCCTATTCTGTCCACTAACATTTCCCACACTATCCTCCATACCAACTTCTAGCCTCTCACATGCCTCTGTCCTGCACGAGATCCCACACCCCCCTGCCAATCTAGTTTAAATCCTCTCCTGTAGGATTTACCCCAGCCCTGACAGAGATCCCAATGATCCAGAAATGCAAATCCCTGCCCTCTGCACCAACTCCTCGGCCACACATTCATTTCCCCTCTCTTCCTGTTCTTACCTTCACTAGCACGAGGTACTGGAAGCAATCCTGAGATCACTACCCTGCAGATCCTGCTTTTCAGTCTTCTACCCAATTCCGTAAACTGCTGTTGCAGAACCTCCTTCCTCTTCCTATCTATATCGTTTGTGCTAACATGCACAACAACCTCCGGCTGCTCTCCCTCACTCTTGAGGATGGCGTGCAGCTGCTCCGAGACGTCCTGGACCCTGGCACCAGGGAGGCAGCACACCATCCTGGAGTCTCACCTGCTGCCGCAGAATCTCCTGTCCGCACCTCTGAGTCCCCCACCACTACGGCTCTGCCTGACATCACTCTTCCCCGTTGAGCCTAACCACCAGGGCTGGAGTCACAGCCCTGGCTGCCACTTAATATTGTTGTGTTGTCCACTCTGACAGCTCTCAAGAGGATGTACCCGTTTTCAATAGGTAGAGCCAGCCACTGGGGTCACCTACACTCCATGTTTACTTCTCTTCCTCGTCATCACCCACCTTCACTCTTCCTGTATCCTTGGTGTGACCTCACTGTAGGTCTTGTCCAGGAAACTCTCACTTTCCCGGATGGTCCCGAGGTCATCCAGCTGCTGCTCCAGTTCCCTAACACATTCATTCAGGAGCTGCACCTGGACACAATTTCTGCAGGTGTAGTTGTCAGAAGCACCAGCAGTGTCCCTGACTTCCCACATCCTGCAGGAAATGCACTGTAACAACTTGCCTGCCATTCCTTCAATGGACAAAATCACAAATAAGACACACTCAGAGTTGAGTAAAACCTATTCCCTTCTCTGCTGCCGATAGCCTTCTTCTGCACTGCAATAAGTCACAAGCAAGTTAAAAAAATTGGACGATTGCAGAACCGATTCAAGGGTACTGTCCTCGCCGAAGACTCTTGAGCGAAAGACTCACACTTTACCTCCCAAGGCTGCTCCCCCTAGACCAAGCCCTGCTTTTATTTGCTGATCAATTAACTTACCAATTTAGATTTTGCGGCCAATCCCTGCACTCCCTCCTTCATTTGCTGCTCCTTTGCCGACCTTGAAGATATGTGTTGCAGGCTTGCCCAGACTGGTTTTTAAATGTCCCATACTAAAAAAGTGACAAAACACCAAGGGTTTACCTTTCTACAACCAATCCCCACACTAGCTCCTTCAACTGCCCCTTCTTTGCCGACTGTGAAAAGACATATTGTAGTGGGGGGGGGGAATGCTGCAGAAGAGAGGTGAGAGCGGGACAAAACCTGGCAAGTAATACGTGTGAGGGGGCTTTGATTAGCAATTGAGTGGAGCGAGTGAAAAAAGTACTGGAGATGATGAGGAGACAAAAGGGAGTCGGGTAAAGAGAATGAATTGTAAAGCCAGAGTAAGGGGTATAGGTGGAAGGAGGTAGGCTATGGAGAAGGAAGTGTGGGATAATGAGAGTGCATGGGGCAAGAGGCTCACAAGGAGAGAGTGTCCAAACTCGGAAACACAAAAATAGTTGCAAGCCTGTGAATAAAATTATCACCACTTATGGAGCAGAGAGCATTCAAATAAAACTACTAGTTGGCATTGAGTCAGCAGATCGCTTCTAGACCAATTCTAGTAGGATTATGATTGATCTCAGTGCTCAATTTCGGACAATCACCACTGTGAAAAGTGCATGATTTTGAAGAGGTGAAAACCAAATGAAGGAGAATTTTAGTACCGTTCAAAAATAAGACCAATAAGGTTAAAGTAATCGCTGTATTAATTATTGACAAAGTACAAATTTCATTGAAAAATCTGGAAACATAACCAAGAAGCATTAAATTTAAATCCAATAATTTTTTTTCTAGCTTTACGCATCTTTACTCATCACATTAATTATGTGAAACACCATATTTAATTTCTTAACTGCTTGCAATGAAAGCATTTCTCCTTTCCAGGCCAAAAAAATCTCAATTTTTGATAAGACAATTCTGAAAAATGTTATAATTTGCATTATGTAATAACATTTGAACAATGACGTCTTAGTTGTGGTGGTGGTGGGGCATGGGGTGTTCCGGAAAAGTTTACTTCAACAAAATCCCTTTACATGTAATCTTCAACCTACAAACAACGAAAAGCAATGAAATACAGATGCTGGAAATCGGATTTAAAAACAGAAAATGCTGGAGAAAAATCAACATGTCAAGAGGCATCTGTTGAATTTCAGGTCAAAGATTTCAGGCCAAATGATTGTTGTCCTCAAATATCCGTACTGAAATCCAACATATCTGAATGAAATCCCTAGTGCAATTCTTCATCCCCTATTAAAATACATTAACCAGTCAAATATAATCCTTGCAATAGATAAATAAATTTTACATACAAAACACAAGACCAAACTAATACCAAAAAGAAAATCAATGTCATGTAAAGTATATAGTTTAAAGATTCCAGTTTTTTAAATATAATATCAAAGAGCACTTGTTGGTGCCATTGCCTACTCAAAGTTGTCATCGCACTTTAATCAAGAAGTACTGGTCATTTCATAGCAAAAGATCACTGAAATTTTAAGGGCAAGATTCAACTTTTTTTTTCCCCTTCAGAAGTGTTTTTACTTTACTCATTGTAAAAATTAAACATTTAGATAGATTAACCATTTTCTGGTAGCTACCATTATACAGACAAAATAAATTATTTTATCCACAACCATAAAACAATTTAAGACAATGCAATACTTATATATCTTATGATGATTAAATAAATCAATTTTGATCTTTCATCCCACTTCTGGTATTTTTAAACAATGCCTTTGGGATTAGATTTTGTAGTTTGGTCCATTTAAATCTCCCATAACAGAAATATGTGTTCAGTAGCCACAGAGATGGCCACGTTGCTTTATTTGCGAGATTGCAAAGGAATACTCGGCTTGCTTGGGATTGTCTTCACCCAATTTATTACGGAATTGTAGATATTTAAAAGGTTTTAAATCTAAATTACTGTAGCTACGTGAATGCCAGATTATTGGACACCTATCCCATATGTACATATTTTAAAAAGTTGTCCTATTTTAAATAATGATGATTCAAACAATCCCCTTCAATTTACTTTACAACAGGTTGTCAAAAACATCCCCAATCACCAGCAAACCTCTAATTAAGAACCTTGATTGCACATTTCAGAGATTTATTACTGCCACCGAAGCCCAAGTGTGGTCTCTTTAGCTACTTATGTGTTTACTTTGTAATGCTTTGTATTTAACCATCGATATTTCAAAAGTAGAAAGAGCCATTCATTATTCTACTCATTCATTATTTCCCACTTTTGTCCATTTAGTTATAATGGCCAGCAATTGACTTCATGCCAACTCCGAAAACACATGTAGGATAGTTAAGTGCTTCAATTGCTAGCGTTTATAGACACTCGAGCAGGTTTTATACTCTGGCACGCAAATGAAGCTTTCTGCTGTCTCTGTATCATGCTCTGCTTGGATCTGTGGTATCCTTGGGTTCATATCCATACAGAAACGTTGCAACTATCACCAAAAAGGTCCCGATGAAAAAGACACTAAAACAGAAAAACAGAAATAAGTTTTCTGTTAAAAAGCAGCTTTCAATTGACAAACCTACAGCATATCAAATTAACAATGTAACAAATCAATTTAGACAAATTAACAATGGAAATTTACAATGCATTTCTTATTAATTAAATCATAAAATTATAAAATGTCATTATGGGATTTTGAATTGGGATCAGGAGTATTTTTCCATCGTTCGTTGCATTTAACTTTTACGTGTAGGACAAATTTCTCAACAATTTAAATCTCCCTTCAATATAGTCCATTTCAGAAATCAAGTTGCACTTAGAAATCGGATTTGAAATTTGAAGGAAAAAATGTGGAATCAATATGTGGGACTCTGAAGGTTCTGGAAGTGGCTCTTTAAGGCATCAAAATTATTTGTAATTAAAAAATTCTTATTAAATAATTTGTTTGTTTTAGCTCCCTGCAATAATGGGGGCTGTCCCAGTATCTCAAGTCTCTCTTGCGTTAGAAGAATTCCCGTTGCCAGCATAGTTTTGTTGAACATAAGCAAAACATTTTGTTTTGCTTTAATCTCCATTGTGCACTTGTGGGCTGGGTGGGAAATGCAAATGAAAGTATCCAACAAATGCTTTGAATGGAGTAAATATCTTGACCATTTCCAACACAAATTCTATTGGCTATTTTGTGGCTTAAACTGCCTATACATAAGTGAAGTGGGCATTTAAACCTCAACATCTGTTTATCCATACTCTCTAGTTTTCTTTTTTATTAAATAAATCCCCATAAAGGACAGAAAATGTTGGAGTTACTCAGCAAGTCAGATAGCATCTCTGGAGAACATGGACATGTAATGTTTCAGATCTCAACCTGAAACGTCATCTGTCATGTTCTCCTGAGATGCTGCCAACCTGCTGAGTTACTCCAGCACTATGTGTCCTTTTGTGTATTAATCAGCATCTACAATTGTTTCTACAAATAAATCCCCATGCCTGATTTATTTTTCTGAAAATGTATCCAATTCAAATTCTATCTGCAGTTTGTCGAGCTTTTAGATGGCTATAAGTACCTAATTTCAACCATAGAAATCTTTGCAGGAATGTTTTGGACTGAAAATGTAATTGAGTACCTTGGTGTTGAATTTCTCTTCATTTTTGAAAATCATATCAACATAATACAGGAAAAATTGAGCAAAGTGGTGAAAAAGATCAGGTAGTTTTCAACTGCAAGTGAGCTACATCCAAAAAAATTATCCTGGTTTGCTAACACTCAAAAAAACGGATTTCATTTTCTAAAATGCAGAGAACCGTTCTCAATGTTAATTCAAATCAAAAATACTTGCAGGCAACTTGTACATTATGGCCATTTGGGTAATAAAAATTCACCTTTATGAAAGTCCCAAATCACTATCCAAAAATTTGAAATAAGGAATAAAATTTGCTCTTAGAGGATTAATCGGTGGCAAAAAAATTAAAACAGAATGCCAAAGCAGCAATAAATTGTCAATTTTTATTTTTAGGAAAAAACCCCTAAAATTAGGAATATATTCCATTATTGGGAACCAATAAGATTTAGCCATGAGATTTACACATTTTTGGGTGAGCAGTCACAACTGAGCTCCCCCTCTTCCATGCTTGCTCCAATTCAAGGACACGTGAACAGATATCTCAGAGTGCAGTGCTACCATGCTCTTCGTCTCCGATGAATTTGCTCCGACAAGCTGTATTGTGAAGCGATAAAGTAGCCAAGGCCAGGTCTTGATCAGGCTCCTTAAAGTCTTTCCTCAGACTTTGCTGCACTTCTAAAAGTCAATGCACTTCAACCTATTGCTCCCTGAACTCCATCTGCACCACCTTTCTTCAATGAACCCCGATCCTTGAATTCCTTCTTTTTTCCCCGATATCCCCATTTCCTAAACACTTTCCCAATCCACAAGTCTCAGTGCATCAGTTCAGTTTATTGTAACATGTACTGAGGTACACCCTGAGGTACATGTTTCTACAAAAGCTTCTGGTCAGAGAAATTGATTGGCAGATGAAGAGCACATTCTGAAAAGTCTGTTTGTAAGTCCACCAACTGGAGAGGGTGCAGCAAAGACACTTAGCTGTGACTACCCACCCAAACTACATTGTGATGTTATATCCAAAACTTATTGCCTTATAGTACTCAGTGAATAAAAATAAAAATGGATAAATGTGTGTTTCTTTAGCACAAGACATCCATTCCCAA
This sequence comes from Okamejei kenojei, assembly GCA_035221665.1. Lineage (NCBI taxonomy): Eukaryota > Metazoa > Chordata > Chondrichthyes > Rajiformes > Rajidae > Okamejei > Okamejei kenojei. The sequence continues at coordinate 15,887,793 of CM069140.1, read as the reverse complement.
GTCTAATGTTGGCCTCAGATGTTAAATATCAGTGATAGGTCACTGTGCCATTGTCGACAGCGGTGCTGCCCAGGTTCGATCCCGACTACGGGTGCTGTCTCCACGGAGTTTCTACGTTTCCCTGTGACCCTGTGGGTTTTCTGCAGGTGCTCTGGTTTCCTCCCACACGCCAAAGGGGTACAGGTTTGTTGGTTAATTGTCCCTGGTGTGTGGGATAGTGTTAATGTACTACCCCACTGGCTGGTCAGCATGGACTCGGTGGGTCGTTAGGCCCGTTTCAGTGCTGTAACTCTAAAGTCTAAAGTAAAAAGAGGGAAAGCATTCTGTTGGAATGCCTCTCTGGTTAACATGGCTTGTGTTACATGAAATGGTGATAGTACACAACCTCTGTAACAGGGGGATTTACCTACACTGAGAAACTTATTTGTGAAACATGAATTAAACTACAACATGGTTTGATATGTCTTTTTATTTTTTACAGTAATTTTAAATGATGGAGAAGGAGCTGACGCCATTATCGAAAATGCTTATTTTGACAATAAACTTATTTTCTGGTCTTAATAGTTCCAATTTTGTTTTACACCCAGGAATATTTGAATGTAATGTGATATTTTAATGTAATGTTCCCTGATTATACTGGCTTCATTGTTGTACTGATAATGCTAGGAATTTTAGTGGAGCTTGAAGCTGAACTTAATCATTGTGTTTAGGGTTCAATTTCCTAAATGTAACCAAATCAAACACTTAAGTAATTTCTTGTATCTTTCAACAGTGCACTGTACAGCTTTATATCTCTTTATGTGGTTTGTTTCAGCCATGCAGGATACTTTTATAAATTAAATTACACTTGGTAGATATTTAAAAAAATCTAAACTTTTCTATGTAGTCGTATTGCAGGTTATCTGAAAAGCTGCAAAATCAGTCCAGTGATTTTTTTTTGCACATTGCTTTTAAAATATGTACTTCTTCAACATAGAAGTACATAGACTCAGCGTGGGATCAGGTTAATTAATGCCGGACAAATGGATCTTAACACTGCATTTTGACATAACTTTAAAAACTATAAAAAGCAAGTTAACCAGTTAACTCAGACTGCTTCGATTTACCTGAAGGCAACTGGCTGTGAATCAACTGTGCTGTCCTGAATACAGTAATTGTGAGCAAGGAATACAGTTTCCATTTGTAATTTGTGCATGAATGAAAAAGCCACTAACCTATAAAAGTACTCTCTCCTTGGCTGGCAGACCACAGCTGCAGTATGCACCATATAAAGGACACCAAGTCCAGGATTCCACTCCCTACATTCCTTGATATTACCTTGAAAACCATCAACCATTGTTGGTTTTGCAAAATGGGGTCGGGGATGGGGGGCGGGAGGGGAGGGCAGCGAAGCCAGAAGAATGCTGCAAGTTCCTGCCCAAAGCACACATTGTCCTCAAATGGAAATATGTTTCTTTATCATGGTCACGTCAACATTCCACAAGCCCTTGCCTTACTGCACTGAGGACTGCAGCAATCAAGCCTTCAGTTTGCCAACAATGCCAACATCTGAAGCATGAATAAAAAGTATTTTGAGGTTGGCAGGTCACCTTGTGTTGGCTCATGTTAGTTACATTAGTCTATAGGATTAAAATTGCTCTAAAAACATTGGTATAACATCTTTACAATTAGATTGACATGTGCACAACTCAGGATACTTCTAATAAAAGTTTAAGAAAACAATTCATCATTAACAAATATGATGGAAAATTGAGAGCAACTTCAAATATCGATCTTTGCAGTACCTTGGAAATAATATGCAGCTTTATCAAAGACTTAAACAAAACTAAGTGGCACAAAGCATACTTTAAAATCAATACAGAATGTTACATTGAAATTTATATGTTATATATTTTCTTTAAAATTGAAAAGTAAATGGATAAAAATGCCACACGAAATAGAAAATATTATTTTCCCCTTTTTCTCAGTACCTGGTGGGCACAAAGTCTTGTAACCAAAAGAAAGATATCAATGTTGAAAGAATAATGGATAACGATGTAGCAAATCCTTTCAAGATGTTGTCTGCATATTTGATGACCGCTGCAATTACTAGACCACCAAGAGCCTGATCAAAAAGTATAAAGAAATAATTGTATTTTTAGGAATTACAGCAATCCTTGTTAAGCAGGTAACTTAATAAAATTAATTACTTTGAAATTACTCCGTTTGAAGAAGGGTGCCGACCCGAAACAACACCCAGATGCTGCTTGATCCGCTGAGTTACTCCACCATTCTGTGTCTATTTTTGCTATAAACTAGCATCTGCAGTTCCTTTTTATTGAAAGTACTCTCTCTCTCAATGAACTGCAGCATCACTACGAAACACAAATAAATGAAAGCACAAAAGTAACATGTTCTAGCAACTCCATAATACCAGCAATTAATTTTCTTGAATTCAAATGTATTTGCAGTATGCAGCAAAACCCGTCCTTGAATGCCAGTTACCAGAGAACACTGGCTCTGTTATATACTTTAACACTGCAGCAATTTTCAGAATTAGGCTGCTCCGAGGGGCCTCATAACATTCCAGGCGCTTAAATGAATACAGCTTTCAGGGTAACTCTCAGCCTCTTCTTCAACTTATGTCACTGTGGTAGCTGAAATGTAGGTTTCTGAGACAGAATGGAAGCTGGTCACTGGCAATGCAATGAATTTCTACGGGGCAGGTTTTGTTTCAAGACCGAGTGAAGGATGCCTAATTTGGCCTTGTGTAATATAATGGACAGTGCGCTCGCTGCAAGTAATGCAGGTCCCCTTCCTTCCTGCATTCGGAGACATTTGGGGTCTTTGAGGCCCATGAGAAACTGGTAGTACATTGGGTTATGCAACACAGAAGTAGGCTCTTTGGCCCACCTTGTCCATGGCGAACATGTTGGCATTCCGCACTAGATCCATTAGCCTGCATTTGGCCCATATCCCTCTAAACCCTTAATCCACATATCCGTTAAAAAGTCTTTGGGAAGCAGTAATTGTATCCGTTTCTATGGCTTTTTCTGGCAGCAAATTCCATTTATGGACCGAGTGAAAAAAAAAATCACTTAATTCGCTCTTGAATCTCTCACCTCAGCCTATGCCCTCTAGCTTTTGAATCTTCTACACTGAGAAAAAGACCGGGTGTAACTTCTTAGAAATCTGATGTGCGCTTCCTTCTTTTTCTTGACTAGAGCCTTAACATCCCTTGTCAACCAGGGTTCCCTAAACTTGCCAGCCTTGTCCTTCACTTTGTCAGGAACATGCTGCCCCTTTACTCTTGCCATCTCACTGCTGAAAGCCTCACACTTGCCCACCATTCACTTACCTGCAAGCAGACTCTCCCAATCAACCGTTACAAGTTCCCGCTTAATGCCTCTAAAATTGATCTTGCAAATGTTTAGGACCAGAACTTGTGGGTCTGTCCTACCCTTCTCCATAGTTACATTAAAACAAATGGAATTATTTTCACTGAACCCAAACTGCTCCCCAAATGACACTTCATACAAGGCCCAAATTCACTGTCAAGAAGCACTGATTAAATAAGGAAGAAAAAGCACTGAATGGCAACGCTCCTCCACACGGTAGAAATTGGTTTACTTCTACTGTATCCCTATGCTTAGATTTCTACTACAAAAAACAAACGCAACCAATTTAATTCATTCCATGTTTATTAACCATCGTATCCACTGAGGAACGGAACCAAGAAGGTGGTGTGCATGCATTGGTGCTCTGGGTAACAATTGAGGGAGGGGTGGTAACTGGATTGGTATTGGTATTTGATACTGAGGCAAAACATTATTGCAATTGTTCCATTTTAAACAGAGGAGAAACCAAAATAAAGTGCCTACCTTTGAAATACGGGTCCATGACCCGCCAAGCTATCAAGGCGATTTTAAATATTGAAAACGCTGTAGATTTTTTCATCCCCATCTTTACTTCCTACCTGCAGAGTAACAACGATCCAAGTGAATTTGTTGTAGCCTTGGAAAACTCCGTGATCTGCTACTCGCTGCCCATCATATACAAATACACCCATCATTCCAAAAATGCTTCCAAATAAACCTGGAGAGAAAATTGTTTCTGCTTAGTTATGTTTCAGCTGCTATTTAAGGCATCTAATATTTTGATATTTTCCCCCTGATTTTACATAGGATATAAAACAGTACAGCACAGGAAAATAACTTTTGAATTTGAAATCATTCAATGGCGATCAAGATTCAAGAATAACTTCTTCCCAACAACCATTAGAGTTGAACGCTACACAACACTGACTGATGAACTATGGACTATCTCGGGTTGCACTACAGACTTCAGGCATTTTTTTTTACACAAGTTTTGGGATTATTAATTTATTGTAATGGTTTTGTTTGCAATATATTATCTATATGTACTGTGTTACAGATCTGAAAAGTTGCTGCAGGTAAGAAATTCATTGTTCTGCTATCGTGGAAATGACAATTGAACACTCTTGATTTGACTTGAAATTTGAAAGCTTACATCAGTTATAAACTTAATGAAAGATCAACATACAGTATTAAAAAAGAATATCCAACTTTGTAAAACTTATAAACTAGAATTACATAGGATGCAGGATATGGAAATATGCCATCCATTCCAACCAGTCCACACTGGCTTTTTGTCCCATCCATGCATCCTTGTTTTTCTTCATCTAAATCTTTCAGAATAAATATCTATCCCCTTCCTTCTCCCTTGATTGTCTAGCTTCATCTGTTCACTTAAACAATTTCCCAGTGGGATACTCTTTGAGAAGGTTCTTCCATTTTCCACTGGGATTCTCATTGGATTGACATAGAACATAGCACAGTACAGCTATGTTCTGTACAAGGACATGGCCTTGGGCCCATACTGTCTGTGCTGAACATGATGCCAAGACCACCAGTTATCTACCTGCACATGACCCATCCCCTTCCATATCCATATGCCTCTCCAAAAGTCTTTTAAATGCCAGTTTTAAATGTAAGTTTCATCAAGGATACCTGTCACCCTGGCCATTTCTTTGGATGAAGATGCAGGAGCTTGAAAGCTCAAATGTCCAGACATAAGAATGGCATCTTCCCCATTGCTATCAGACTCCAGAACCAATCACCTCTTTCACACACCTTTTCCAGAGATGCTGCCAGGTACTTTTAACTCTCCCTCATTCAGTTATTTCGATAATGTACACTCTTTTTGTGCGACTTTGGTTTGCACTACAATCTGGCACCATTCTGATATTTTTGCACTCATCTTGTATTTATCATTACTGACCACTATTTATACCGAGCTACGTGGCATATACACCAGGGAGCAGGAATTTCATTGCATCCTGGTGTATATGCTAATAACCTAATCTCTCTGATGCGTTGTATGTGCATTGCCACATAGCCAGTACTTGCATGTGTGTACATTTCAGTACTATATCATTTTTTTTAAAATAACAAACAATTTTGCAACCTTTTCTACAGCAAAGTGAGGGAAGTGTTAATATTATGGCTTGACTTACTGATTTCTATCTAAGCGATGAGCCAATTTATATTAATTTAAATGCCAAAAGGTGGAACATTTTGATAATTTTGAAAATTACACAGAGTACTTTGGGTGATCTGAAAAGTACATTTTTATCATTTCTTGTGACATGGCCTCAATTTCTTTGGCAACAATTTTATTTATTTTTGTTGGTAGTAGAAGAATGGGTCTATTCATAATCAAGATATACAGCTACTTGGACTATTGCCAACTATGAATGTCTCATTGCACTAAAATATTTGGAAGTCAATCTTATATCACAGAATTTTTATTCTGGTGGTTTACTTTTTAACAGTGGAGTCATCTTCTTTGGAATATTTAGTTGGTTTGTGAATGTTCATTCCAAAATTAACAGAGTAAATTGGTTATCAAGCATTTTTTTTAAAGCACTGTGCTCAAATTGGCAACTTTGTTTTCTGTATTACAAATGTGGATATACTTCAAAAGTGACCTTGTTACCCATAATATTTTTTGTAGCAGAGATTAAAATGGGATACATGACAAGTCTGAAATTTGTTTAGTTACTTTTAGCTTCACAGAGGAATGCTTCAGAGTTTTACACACTAAATTGGCCTGACCTATTATCTAGATTGTGACATTACATTTTTGCTGCTAGGGTGTAGCTGAATATCAACAAAATATGTCACACACTTGCCCTACCCCTAATTCCTCTAAGTAAACTTGTTAGTCAATCTATCATGGAGTTAAGTGGCAAACCCATTTCCAAACAATCCTTGTTTGTGCCTGAACAAACTTCATCATGAAAAAGTTTTATCATTTGTCAAATCCTTCTCGTTTTCCTGAATGAATTGAACAGTCTTAGTGCGACCCAACATTGCAATCATGTAATAAATAACAGAATCATATTCCTAGCTAAGATGACCAACAATAGTTAATTTTATAACTTTGCACCTCCAAGTTCAATTTCACTACATTAAAGGAGTATGTCACCTATGACGTATATTTTATCTTTTTTGATTAGTCATGTTTTAGGCTCCTTAATGTACTGTAAAAGGTCTTTGCATCAGTACTAGCTCTCCAGATGAGCTATCCCATCAATGCCCTAGAAAATGTGCAATTATTTAATCTACAGTCCCCTAGAAAATGTGCAGGGTGGCGCTCTCTGTACGGGAGTTTGTACATTATCCCCATGACCTGTGTGGGTTTTCTCCAGTTTTACCCCCACATTCCAAGACATGCAGCTTTTGCAGGTTAATTGGCTTCGGTAATGTTATAAATTGTCCCCTAGTGTGTGTACGATAGTGTTGATGTGCGGGGATTGCTGGTTGGCGAGGACTTGGCGGGCCGAAGGGCCTGTTTCCTTGCTGTATCTCTAAACTAAACTAAAAAAAACCCCAAAGCTTTTATCTTGATGATTGTTAGTTTACATTGTTAGTTTACATCTGTTATCCCTTTAGAACATCAAAATGGCAGCTATCATGCGCTCTGTATATCCACATATCAAAGGAGAGATAGCAGGCAGAGGGGAGGTGCATATCCATAGGAACAACATCACACCAATTAAAGACAGCCTGGTGTTTAGTTTTAGGACCAGGATGCAATTCTACTCGGTGCATTTTCTCTACAGAGTAAAAATAAAATGTAATTGATAGTAAATAGACAGGCACCAAGGTTCACCTTCACGAAGGCATGACAAACACACCACTGATAGAACCAGTCTGCTATTTAGATGATCGTGCATTGATATATCGGGAACATCCTGTAATGGCACAATTGTCACTTAATATTTCATAATTGCAATTACTGGTGAGAATATCATCAGAATAATTTTACTCACCTAATTGAATGTTTCTAATCCAAACTGATTGTTTTGTCCCTTTCAAGATTTTCTCAAAGTAAACTCCTGCAAATCCACTGGAAAAACAAGCACTGAGCACCGCTATCAAGCCTATAAATTGAGAACCTGCAGATATCTCTTTTTTCAGATCCTCTGGCATGTCCGTTGGCCACTAAAACAAAATAGGCATTTTTAAGCATGTTAATGTAATCCAGTATTGTTAAAAGATGATTATGCCCAAATATATACTACAGCAAATAAGATATATGCCCAAATATATACTACAGCATAAAAAGTCTGGTTCTGCTGCATACTAGCACAATATAGTAGCAGGTTCATGCCCTTATATGCAACCCAAAAATAATCAAGACGAGCACTTCCATAAAATACTTGACGAACACTGAATGGCTGCAGCTGTGACATGGATTACAGCTGGTCCCCAGGTGATGGCAGGGTTCTGTTCCTGAGAATAAGTCATGACCCAAACCACTTGCAAGTTGAAAATGTGGCCATGAACCGAATTCCCACATGGCATAAAATACTTGACGAAGACTGAATGGCTGCAGGCTGTGACATGGATTACAGCTGGTCCCCAGATTATGGCAGGGTTCTGTTCCTGAGAATAAGTCATGACCCAAACCACTTGCAAGTTGAAAATGTGGCCATGAACCGAATTCCCACATGGCAGAAGACGCCTGCCAGGGATCGACCTCTGAGCTCCAACCGCGGGAGCCTGCGGACTTAACATCATGGAACTCACGGTCCTTGGTTAGAGGCCGACTTCGGAAGCTCCACGTCACAGGAGCTTCGACCCCCCCCCCCCCGAAGCAGGAGCTTCGATCGCCCCTACTGCAGATGGTTCGACTGCCCCAACCACGGGAGAAAAATGAGGGAAGAATATTAGACTTTATTGCCTTCCATCACAGTGAGGAATGTGGGGAATCCGCTGTGGTGGATGTTTATGATAACTTATGTAGTTGTTGTTGCTTTTTTTGATATGGCTGTATGGTAAATCGAATGTCATCATACCTTAATTGGTACACGTGACAATAAAAGACCTGTGAAACCTTGTAAATGTTAAAGAGTGATAAAGAGCTAATTCATTTTCTCATATCCTAAACAACCTTTTTGCCTCAAGCTTGTTTTTGCTGCATTTGGTTAGCCATGCTTCTGTTTAAAGAATTTTCCTGTTAATATAAATCTTCACATTTTTTACCACAGTGATCATGCAACATATGTTAGTTGTAAACTCAGTTGGGAGATCCTGATATTAGGAATAGTACATAAAAGCAAATTCTTTACATATTGGATTGCTTAAAAATTACAGTTGAATCAGATATTACAAAAATGTACTTATAGTTACTCATTTACATCCTGACCCGAGAAGAAAAAAGACTAAGCTCCACAAATGACGTAAAATAAACTAAATAGCACACACGTGCAGAAGGAAAAGGATGTATTTTAAAATACCAGATTCAGGTAACTTACACTCAAGGCTCTGCAAGACCATTAAAAAACAAAAAAAATCCTGTAATTAGGACAAATATTTGCTTAGAAACCAGAAAGTGGTCTGTAGACCTAATCTAATGTTTATGATCTTTCACGAGCACCAACTGAATAAAAACATTTAAACAATTTTGAGAATTCTAGTGTGCATGAAGGAACTGCGGATGCTGGTTTAAACCAAAAATAGACACAAAAAGCTGGAGTAACTCAGCAGGACATGCAGAATCTCTGGAGAGAAGGAATGGGTGACGTTTCGCGTCAAGACCCTTCTTCAATCATAATGCTCTACCCCACCAATTCCACTGCACACTCAAAGGAATGTACAAGAAGGATACAATCAGATTCCATAGTCATTTTCAAAGAGCAATGGTTTGGGAACAGCAATAATGGTTGTACTATCTAACAGTTCTTTAAAGAGCTGACAGAGACACAAGTGGTTTAATAATTCTAATTTTAAACTAAACAACGGTAACAATACAGCTATGTTTGATGATATTCAGCAATTTGCAGGGTTTTTGAAGATTTCCACTCAACTATTCCAAATTAATATTGGACCTGCTCTTATTCCCTCTTTTCACCAGAACAAGGATTCGGATCACCTTGACCTTACTTTCCAGACCATTGAACACATTAGAAAAAAATGGAGCGGAAGATCAGTGCCTGTAAACAGGCTGTGAACTCACCTTCCTTGCCCTCGGAAACACTCAAAAAGTTGTGATCAGCTAAGGGAAGCAGGAAGCGTGAAGTGGCAAGTCTAAGTGTTGGTGCTGGAGGCTCTAGAGCAGACAGGGGATTGCAATGATCAAATGTCGTTGGAGGTCCCACAGAAGATGAAGTGCAGATTGGGCATGGGCTGCAGCATGGCCTGTCTCAACATTTTTTAGGGTCCAGCCCACCACAATGGTGTCATCTGCAAACTTGTAGATGGAGTTACAGCAGAATTTGGCTGCACATTCGTGACTATGTAGAAAATGAGAACGCATCCACGTAGGGCACCAGTGCTGAGAATTATTGTGGAGAATGCAATGTCGCCTATCCTCACTGATTGTAGTCTATGGGTCAGAAAGTCGAGGAACCAGGGGCAGAGAGGTGCTGGCTCCTAGGCCCAGGAGTTTGGATGGAATTATGGTATTGAAGGCAGAGCTCTAGCCATTAAATAGAAGACGTAAGGAATTGTAGATGCTGGAATCTTGATAAAACACATAAAGTGCTGGAGTAGTTCAGTGGGTCAGGCTGCACCTATGGAGGGAATGTTCAGACAACGTTTGGGATTGGTTCCTTCTTTACAAAGGTGCTGTAATATTGATCATATCCCCCTCAACCCTATCTACCTATAATTTGTCAGGTTTTGTCCCCCGCCACCTCTTTCAGCTTTCTTCCCCCCGACTGAAGGGTCCCAACCTGAAAAGTTGCCTATCCATTCCCTCCACAAAAGCTGCCTGACCCGCCGAGTTCAGCATATTGTGTGTCAATAAATAGGATTCTGACGTAGGTGTCTTATTATCGAGATGTTCCAGGGATGAGTGTATGGTCAGGGAGATAGTGTTCGCTATGGACCTGTTGCGATGGTTAGCACAATATAGTGATTCAAGGTTGTCTGGGAGGTTGGAGATAATGTACACCATCACAAGTCTCTTGAAGCGCCTAATGATAGTGAATGTCAGAGTTACTGGAAAGCAGTCATTAAGGCACAATATCTTGGATTTCTTTTTGCATCGGGGTGGTAGTGGTCCTCTTGGGACCTCAGAAAACTACAAGATATATGGTAGAGAACATACTGACTGGTTCAGCAACTCGAATGCTCAGGAACAAATGAGATGACAGAGTGGTAGACACTGCCTGGTCTATCACAGATACTGATCTCCTCACCATCAAAGGGATCTATAGGTGATTGCTCAAAAAGGCAGCCAATATCATCAAAGACCCACACCACCATGGCCACACTCTCATTTAGCCCTTACCACCAGGAAGAAGATGCAGGAGCCTGAAAACCATCACTACTGGATTCAAGAACCACTTCTTTGCAGCAACTATCAGGCTCCTGAACACCACATAACACTGACCTCAGCAACTACCACTTTCTGTCATTGTTCCTGAGTATTCGAGTTGCTGAACCAGATGGTGATGCAACCAGTCAGTATATACCTGTAGAAGTTTGTCCACATATCGATTCTCCTCAATCTTCTAAGGAAGTAGAGCACTGATGAGCTTTCAATGTGCAGGGATCTGAACGTATCTACAGAATATATTCAGGAACTTGAACCAGTTGATTCTCTCCACCGTCATCCTATCAATGCAGTCAGGTTTGTAAACCCTTGGCTTTCCCCTCCTGAAGTCAACAATCAGCTCCTTGGTCTTGCTGACATTGAGAGCAAGATTATTTTTCCGGCACCAATCAGATTTTTAATCTCTCCTCCCATTTGCTGATTCATCATTACCCATTATTCAAGTAACAACAGTGGCATCAATGCTGAATTTAAACATGGCATTGGAATAATGTCTGGCTACACAGAAATGGGTGGAGAGAGTGTAGGAGTTTAGAGACCCGGCACATAACCTTGAGGTTCTACTGTGCTGATGGTTAGCGAGGAAGAAGTACTGTTGCCAATTCATAGCGATTGTAGTCTGCCGGTGAGAAAGTCAAAGATCCAATTGCTAAGCTGAGCAGAAACAGAGTTCCCAGAATTTGATAATAAGTTTGGAAGGGATGATGATGTTGAACACTGAGCTGAACATCGATGAACAGCCTGATATACATGTCTCTTATTGTCTAAGTGATCCAGTGCAGAGTGGAGAGCCAGCGAGATTGCATCCCCTGCTGAGCTATTGTGACAACAGGCAAATTATAATGGATCCAGACCCCTCAACTAAGATTGGAGATGATACCAGTCTCTCACAGTACTTCATCACCACAGACATTAGCGCCACTGGTCTGTAGTCATTGAAGCATGCCACCTCATCCTACGTGGGCACCATTACTATAAAGCTTTAAAGTAAGTGGGAACTTTGGAACATAGCAATGAGAGGTGGAATATGTACCTCTACCAAGGGACATACTTGATCGTATGATAATATCTACAGAACAGTTATGTCTAGAACTGGTAAGTAAAATGTAAAAATCAAAGCAAGAATTCTTGTCCTAACAGCTCATTTTACCCTGGCATTTCATCTGTCTATACGATCTCACCCAAACCCATTGAATGGGCTCGTGATCTTGATGAGCAACTTTGACTTTCTGCTCAAACAGCTACAGTGCCCTCCATAATGTTTAGGACAAAGACCCGTCATTTATTTATTTGCTTCTGTACGCCACAATTTGAGATTTGTATTAGAAATAAAATCACATGTGGTTAAAGTGCACATTGTCAGATTTCAATAAAGGCCATTTTTACACATTTTGGTTTCTTTTGTGGAAATTACAGCTGTGTTTATACATAGTCCCCCCATTTCAGGGCACCATAATGTTTGGGACTCAACAATGTTATGTAAATGAAAGGAGCCATGTTTAGTATTTTGTTACATATCCTTTGCATGCAAAGACAGCTTGAAGTATATGATACATGGACATCACCAGTTGCTGGGTGTCTTCTCTGGTGAAGCTCTGCCAGGCCTGCATTGCAGCCATTTTTAGCTTATGCTCATTTTGGGGGCTAATCCCCTTCAGTTTTCTCTTCAGCATATAAAAGGCATGCTCAATTGGGGTTCAGATCAGGTGATTGACTTGGCCACTCAAGAATTGACCATTTTCTAGCTTTGAAAAACTCCTTTGTTGCTTTAGCAGTATGTTTGGGATCATTGTCTCGCTGTAGAAAGGTGTTTGGGGATTTTTCTTTAATATAGAGAGAATTCTTCTACCATCAGCTGTGGAGGTCTTCCTTGGCCTGCCAGTCCCTTTGCGATTAGTAAGGGACTGGTACGGGACTAGTCCTTTATTACTTCTTAATGATGTTCCAAACAGTTGATTTTGATAAGCCTTTGGTTTGGCTAATGTCTCTAACAGTTTTATTCTTGTTTCTCAGTCTCATAATGGCTTTTTTGACTTTCATTGGCACAACTTTGATCCTCATGTTGATGAACAGCAATAAAAGTTTCCAAAAGTGATGGAAAGACTGGAGGAAAGACTAGGTGCTGAGAGCTCTCTTATACCTGCACTAAGGGGGCAATTAAACACACCTAAACAATTACAAACACCTGTGAAGCCATGTGGCCCAAACATTATGGTGCCCTGAAATGGGGGGGGGGGGGAAGAGACTATGTATAAAAACAGCTGTAATTTCTACATGGTGAAATCAAAATGTATAAAAATAGCCTTTAATAAAATCTGACAATATGCACTTTAACCACATGTGATTTTTTTTCCTATTATAAATCTCAAATTGTGGAGTACAGAGGCAAATAAATAAATGATGGGTCTTTGTCCCAAACATTATGGAAGGCACTGTATACACTTTTGTGTTTTGTCATAAACTAGACCAAACGACACACAAATAGCTATGAGATAGTTCTTGCTACAGATGCAAATGACTCAACAGGCCCAGCAAGAGTAAACTTGAAACTAAGGTTGCAGCTCATCATAAAATTGGCATTTCCATACTACACATGGTTTTAGAAAAAATTCAGTAAACTTTAAATCTGCATGTCTTTTAAAATTAATATTCAAATCTAATGGAAAACGTTAGAGAAAAATTACATCCCTTAGAACATCAATTGTTGCTGAAAATTCATGTTTCCAAATTAAAATTTTAGAATTACACTTGCTTCAAAACCCTTTGATCTCATTACTCATACCTGTACAAGTGCAACTCCGGCCATTAACGTCAAAAGGGAGAGCCATTGATAAACACCAAGATTTTTTCCAAGCATTGTCACAGAAAACAAAGCTGTCGTGAGCACCTTAAGCTGGTAAGTAACCTATATGAGAGAAAAAAATGTAACAATGGATATATTTCCAGTATTTACAAATACAATCTGCACTCGCATTCATTATTCAAACATTTGTCAATTGCTCCACCCATATTTCGAGATCCATATATTACAATAAATAAAGTTGTATATACATGGATAATTGAATTGATTTTAATAAATCATTCTACTAATCATTCCTAAATCCCCAATTCCCTATAATGCGTAAATAGTATCATGTTTTTTTAAAAGCTTTCTCCAACCATACAAACTTCATGTTTCTACATGCTTGGTCTTTAAAGTACTTAATTATAGTTGCCCAAGGTCTTATCTGTAGAATTCTTTCCATAAATCTCTCTGTCGCTCATCCCTCATTCTCTCCGCCCCTCTCTCTTTCTCTCCACCCTCCCCTTCTTTAGAGGCCATCCCGAGAATTACCTTGATCCGTTCATATTATCTTCTGTGGCGACACTAACATTTGTTTATTTATGCTATTAATTGCCTTGCAATGGTTTACTCGTCTAAAATTATTGTACAAATACTAGATGTTGTTGCTGAATACTTTTTCAACTCCTATAAATAACACACCTTGAAAGTTCCATTGCTTACCATCACTTGCTCCAATTATTTTATTTGCTTTAAATTCAAATTTGAATCACATTAGCTAATTTGTTATCATTTATTTATTTTTGAAAGATGCATGCCCATGGGATTTTATCAAATGTGATTAAGAAAAACAATACAAAATATTTTCATTCACAAGACATGCCTTCATATACCTCCAACAGTGCACAGTGCAGGATCACAAGAGTAGAAGATTTGAAATGCCTGAAACCAAAAGGAGCTAATATTGTACCTGATACGTTGCTGCATCTAAATTAGACAATGCTACATAAAGGAGGTTGTTCTGAAGGGTGTAAATTCCAGAAGGAATGGCAAGTTTTAATGTCTCCATTGGTTTGTTAATAATTTCATCTTGTAATACTCTATTTAATCCCTTAAGACTATAACCTAAAAGTGAGAAAACAGCACAAAAATAGCCTTGTTAATACTATGACATAGAGACACAATTATTTTTTGAACAATTTATAAAATTGCAGTTAATGATTATGGTAATGTTAAAATTCTAGCAGCTGTAAAAAGTAGTAAATTAGAAACAAAAATAATGAATTTCTATTTACTTATTAAAAGATAATGAATGAAGTGGAGAAAGTGTTGCAAGTGAAGGGTACAGCAAAACAGTTCACATGTTTCACTGCCCAACACATTTCATATGAAACTCAGCTTTTCTACTCACCGATCTCCAAAGGCTCTATACTGGGATAGGTGACACTCACCGAAAACCCGAAGGCATTCATCAAAGGTACATCAGCATTTACCGATGAGATTCCATTGTTTCATCTCATGTCCAATCTCATGAAATACAGCAATTTTAAACAAGTATACTAAATAGTGTACGTACTAGAATCCTTATAAACTAATAGTAGACATGCTACAATCTTCATCATCTCAGCAATGACAACTGCAGTTGATGCCAGATAACGGGGTCCTTCTTCTTTGAAAGTACGTGAGTAACGCATGGTTAAAACGAGACTGGTCGTCTGAAATACTAAAATTCCCAGCGAAATGTATTTCAAATTGAACTCCATATTTTAACGCTCACTTTCCTGCAAAGTTAAAGGGAAACATTAATTCAAACTGTAATTATGTTTAACTTTGGACTTAAGAATAATTTTTAAAACCCTTCCAAAATTTTAGATGCCTCTAATTAAGGTCTCAAATTAAACTGGAGAGAACAAATTCTTCAATAATGTTAGTTCAGCTAAGGAAGGGTATTTAGTCAATTACATTCCTAAATTATGTCTTCAAATTCATTGCAGGCAGAGCTAGGTGCATGGTTTGATATTTGGCCGCAGGCAGAAACGATGGGTCTGCCAGGGCAGTTATTTTTGTGGATTTTCTGGAGGAGGTAAAAATGGGCTGTGTGGGGCTAGGAAACAATAAGGTTGGAGGCTGTGGAAGGCAGTCAGCCAGAAGTGATGAAATCAATAATGGTGTTTGAGATTAAGGCCTGGTGCTCATCTGTGGGATATGGTCCAAGGATAAGTAGGAGGAAGTGTCTGATAGTTGTCGCCTGGCCTCAGCGCGCCAGACTACCACAGCACCTCCCTTGTCGACGGGTTTAATTATGTCAGGGCTGCTGCAGAGTGAGCGGAGGGGTGTATGTTCAGAGGGGGCGAGGTTGGAGTCGGTAAGGGGAGTGGAAAAGTTGATACGGTTGATGTCATGCCGGCAGTTAAAAATAAAGAGGTCTAGAGAGGGTAGAACACCGTTCTGGGGAGTCCAAGAGGAGGGGGATCGGTGGAGATGGGAGAAGGGGTCATCACTGGGTGGTGCGGCCTCCTTCCTATAGAAAAAGGCACAGAGGCGGAGGCGACGGAAGAAAAGCTCTACGTCGTGGCGAACCCAGAACTTGTTGAGGTTGGGGCAGAGGGGAACAAAGGTGAGGTCTCTGTTGAGGACAGACCGTTCCGTATCAGAAAGGGGGAGGTCAGGGAGGATGGCGAAGGCACGACAACGGTGGGGGTTAGGGTCAGAGGAGGGCCTGGGATTGGACAAAGGCCAAGGTGAGGTCCGGTGGGGGGGGGGGAGATGGCGGGTGTTCAGAGAGGAGGGGGACACGAGGACTATTCTATGGAGGTGGTGGGATTAACAAGGTTAAAAGAGAGTGAAGGTGAAGACCCATCACGACTGAGGTTCCCTGAGGTAGGAGGGACGGGGGGGGGGGAGCAGTTGGACCCAGCAGAGTCGGGCCACGTGGTGTTGGAGTCTGCAGTGGAGGCTGTGGGTCTGGTGCTGCGCCTGGAACTCAAGTGAGGCAATGGTTCCGGCCTGCTGGTGGGCGGTGGAGAGAGGTGGCGAGGCGGAGTTGCTGGTGACATTTTGCATCAACCACCTGTCATCAGGACTGGAAAATTAAGTAAACAAATTTTAAATTACAAAGAAAGTAGATGGGTGTGGAGAATAATTTCTGTGAGTAACAGGGTGGCAACTAAGATTTGATCAGATAACAACTGCTTTCAGTACTTTCAAGAAGAGAAAATAAATGTGCTAGTTGATTGCAGCTTTTCTCTCTGGAGGAGTGTAATTCAATTTAGGAAGGAGAGAATTAAAAAAAAATCAGGAACTGAAGTGCAGACTACAAATGCTGCTTAAACCTGAAATTATAACTCAAAGTACTGGTAACAGTCAGTAGATCTGATGGATCTGGTGGCACAGCGATTGTAGCTGTCTTATGAGCCTGTCCCACTTAGGTGATTTTTCAGGCGTCAAGTCGTAGCAGGACGCTGAAAGAACAGCGACTGGAATATCAGAGTGGAACACACACACACACATCGCATCCTTCACCAGCCAGTTATGCAGGCGGGGGACAGGGCAAGCGGGGGAAGCACTGTCTGAGTGAAATTCACACGGTGCAAAGCCAATGTGATACAGACACACACCATGATGAACAGGAAGGTTGGCGCTGTAATTAAGACGGTGAAAGCACAGTGTATGGGAAGGGTCACTTAAGTCTTTTAAAAGAGGTGGGAGGGGGAGAGGGGTTGGCGAAAAGGAGTGGAGACAACTTTTAAGAAGCCAGAGATACATGGCTGTGAAGCTTGGCGGACATTAACATTACTGGTCGGTTATTCTTGGTTCTGTAAACTACTGTTTACATTTTTTTTCCCCCAATGAGCCAATGAAATTCACCGGTCAGCACTGGCTACAACCTACAAGAACCTAGCACAACCTTCGACCTCCTGGCGACCCACTAACACAGCACCTACGGCACGAGAATTTTTGTTATTCTCCGTGGCGGCTTCATTCTGGTCGGCGCGAATTTTTCAACATGTTAGAAATTAGCGATTAGAAAAATGTCATTTTTCAACATGTTGAAAAATTAGCGGTGACCAGAATGAGGCCGCGACTAATTCCGAGACTGCGGGAACTACTCACAACCATGAAGGTGTCTCCCTGGCACCAACCCGCGAACATGTGGTGACTGCATAGTCTCCTGTAGTCGCCTAAAAAATCGTTTAAGTGGAACAGGTCCATTACAGCGCCAGAGACCCGGCTTCAATCCTGACTACAAGTGCTGTCTGTATGGACTTTTATGTTCTCCCTGTGAAGGGCTGGGTTTTCCCCGGGTGCTCCGGTTTCCTCCCACACTCGAAAGACGTATAGGTTTGCAGATTAATTGGTGGGAAGGGACACCCAAACCACCCCCTCCCCAGGTACTTTCCCCATCAACCGCAGGAGATGCAACACATCTCCCTATACCTCCTCTCTTGACTCCGTCCAAGGACCCCGATAGTCTTTTCAGGTGAGGCAGAGGTTCACTTGCACCTCCTCCAACCTCATCTACTGTTCCAGGTGTGGACTCCTATATATCAGCGAGACCAAGCGCAGGCTCGACGATCGATTTGCTGAACACCTCCGCTCAGTCCGCCTAATCCTACCTGATTTCCCAGTTATAAACACTTTAACTCCCCCTCCCAATCCCACTTTGACCTTTCTGTCCTGGGCCTCCTCCACAGTCAGAGTGAGTCCCAGTGCAAATTTGTGGAACAGCACCTCATACCTAGCTTGGGCAGCTTACACCCCAGCGGTATGAATATCGACTTCTCCAACTTCAAGTAACCCTTGCTCTCCTTCTCTCTCCATCGTCCCCCCTTCCTGGTTCTCCGACCAGTCTGACTGTCCCCGATTACATTTTATCTGTTGCGTTGTTGTCACCTTCTCTTAGCTAACAATGATCTATTCTACGTTTTCCTTGATCTCATCCGCTTTGATGTCCCATTCTCACACCTTACACTTCCTTATCTCTATCTCCCCTGACTTTCAGTTTGAAGAAGGTTCTCGACCCAAACATCACCCATTCCTTCTATCCAGAGATGATGCCTGTCCCGCTGAGTTACTCCAGCATTTTGTGTCTATCTTTGGTGTAAACCAGCATCGGCAGCTCCTTCCTACACTTATCATTACTGCAATGCTAAGCAAACTCTCAATCTGAGAGTTTATTGTTATATGAACAAAGATTTCCATTAACAGATATTGAAATTTAAAACTTCTATCAAGAACGTTTAAACTTGACTTTCCAACCAATTGTAGCACAAAATGTTCCATAGTTATCTTACATATGAGAAAGTAACAAAGGAATTTAGGTCAATTGCCTTGTATCCCATCGACAATAAATGCAGTCGAGACATTAAAATTTAACAACAAAATCATCAATGCGACTTGTGTTTCACATCCAATTCTTATTGCATCACACTTAATTTAGGACATTTAATATGTAGAAAGAACAAACATATGATAATTTCCAAGTACTCAAACAGGATATGGTATCCTATTTAATCACGACAACCCTTCACTATATTATCAAAATAGCCACCCAATCAAAGAAAAACGCCTTTATTGAACCCCAAATCCTCTTGTTCTACAGGTTATAATCCAATTGATCCATAACTGTTTTCACTCAATGTAGCAGCCTATTTCTTGTCTCTATTTGTTATTAATGCTTGCAAGACCTTGCTGCACACAAGTAAGGTTGTCGCCTTTCCCTACTCTATCGAGATTAGGATATTATCAACTGTAATGGCCTTTGTGATGCCTTGGGTAATGAAATGGATTGAGGTTCTCCAATGCAAGAGGCTCTGGAGAGAAGATTTATAAGAATGAAACCAGAATATACATTGTACATGACGTTATTGAGGCTGCATTTCAAGTATTGCGTTCAGTTTGGTCACCCTGTGAACCGAAGGATGTTGTTAAAGTGGATAGAGTGCCGAGAAGATTTACAAGATTGTTGCCAGGACTTGAGAGCCTGTGCTATATGGAAAGGTTAGGTATACAAGAACTTTTATTCCTTGGAATGCAGGAGACTGAGGGGTGATTTTATAGTGGTGTATGAAATCATAAAGGGGATGGATAAGTTGAATGCACAGTATTTTATCCGGGGCAGGGGAATCAAGGACCCGAGGACATAAGTTTACAATGAGAGGGGAAAAATAGGAATCCGATGGGCAGCTTTTTCCACTCGGTGGTATTTGGAATGAGCTGCCAGAAAACGTAGTTGAGGCAGGTACTATAACAACATTTGTCAGGTGAATGGAGAGGTAGATTTAGAGGGTTATGGGATAAACACAGGCAGTGGGACTAGCGTAGATGGGGCATCTTGGTTGGCATGGGCAAGTTAGGTCGAAGGGCTCTCTCTTTCTCTCTGTCAGCCGACAATAGTCAGGCTGTTATTCATCAATTACAGCTCGGCATTGAACACAATCATCCCAAACTCGCAGAACTGGGTCTCTGTGCATCCCTCTGCAATTGGATCCTCGACTTCCTCATTCACAGACCCCAGTCTGTTCGTATTGGTGGAAATGTCAGACTCGATAGCAATCAGCACGGGAGCACCTCACGGCTGCGTGCTCAGCCCCCTGCTGTACACACTCTATACTCATGACTGCGTAGCCGGTCATAGTGCGAACTCCATCATCAAGTTCGCTGACGACACCACTGTTGTGGGACGTATCACTGATGGGGATGAGTCAGAGTATAGACGAGAGATCGAGCGACTCCATATGGTACCAGCACAATAACCTGGCCCTCAACACCAACAAAACCAAGGAACTGATTGTGGACTTTGGAAGGAGTAGGATGGGGACCCACAGTCCTGTTTATATCAACGGGTCGATGGTTGAATGGGTCAAGAGCTTCAAATTCCTGGGCGTGCACATCTGTGAAGATCTTTCCTGGTCCGAGAACACAGATGCAATTATTAAGAAAGCTCATCAGCGCCTCTACTTCCTGAGAAGATTACAGGAGTCGGTCTGTCAAGGAGGACTCTAACTTCTATAGGTGCACAGTAGAGAGCTTGCAGACCGGTTACATCGTGGCTTGGTTCGGCAACTTGAAAAGAGGAAAAGACTACAAAAAGTAGTAAACACTGCCCAGTCCATCATCGGCTCTGACCTTCCTTCCATCGAGGGGATCTATGTCGCTGCCTCAAAAAGGCTGGCAGCATCATCAAGGACCCACACCACCCTGGCCACACACTCATCTCCCTGCTACCTTCGGGTAGAAGGTACAGGAGCCTGAATGACCCGGTTCAGGAATAGCTACTTCCCCACAGCCATCAGGCTATTAAACTTGGCTCGGACAAAACTCTGAACATTAATACCCCTCCATTTGTTATTTGCACTTTATTAATTTATTAATTAATGTGTGTATTTAAGTATATAACTGTAGTCAATGCCTACTATGTTCTGTTGTGCTATGCAAATAAATAATTTCATTGTCCTGTCAGGGACACATGACAATAAACTCTTTTGACTTTGACATATAAAACATAATCACCAAGAAACGGAATAAAGAATTGAGAAAATTAACAGTCGAAAAAGACTTAAGTGAGCAATATCCCGATACACTGAAGGTGCCGCGGACCAAGTGGGAGAGGGAAGAGAGAGGGACGAGAGGGAATACGCTGGAGATAGTCGGAAAGGATCAGAAATGCCAGTGTAACTTGGTAGATCTTTCTGTGATGATGCATTTTGTAGTGCTGTTGTGGCTCAGAAACATTCTGTTCGCTTAATTATACAACCGAGAGACAGAAAGATTGACGGTGAATGCAGTAGTACTTTACGTGAGGAAGCGAGGTCGGCCTGCTGGGATCACACCGATGGCAGACACAAAATGCTGGAGTAACTCGGCGGGACAGGCAGCATCTCTGGATAGAAGGAATGGGTGAGATTTCGGGTCGAGAACCTTCCTCAGACTGATCGCACCTCCATTAGGGTTTGCAGCGCGAGACGCACCTCGCCTGCAGCATAATCTTTGGCCCGTCGGGCCTTCGCGCGTGCGCATCCCCGCAAAGTACCATGGGGATTGTAGTTGTCTTAGCCGAAGGCGAGTTCAATGCCGATGCGCATGCGCATCCCCCGCAAAGTACCATGGGGATTGTCGTCGTCTTCGCCGGAAGAGACCCGGGACACTGCGCATGGGCACCCCTTCGCAATGCACGATGGGGATTGTAGTCGTTTTAGCCGAAAGAGTTTCGAAAGAGTTGCGCCCGCAAACTCGCTCAGTATTCCCGGGCTGCACAGGTGGGAATATCCGCGTCCGCATGGAAATCTGACCTTATCTCCCCCTCCCCCCCCCCCCCTCTCTCAACAATGGCCGCGGGCCTGCTGCAGCGCGTCTCGCGAGAACTTTCAGCAGCCGCGCCCTGAGCAGCAACGATTATAAAGCAAGCTCCGCTATAGGATCTTTGCCGAGCAGCGCAGTCCCCAGCAACGATCATAGAAGGCTCTATGTGGCAGACAATTCTACAGAGTCGCAACTCTCTGGACGAAAACGTTTGTCCTCATCTTGGTCTTAAATGGCCTACACCTTATTCTTAAACGGTGACCCCTGGTTCTGGACTCTTCCCTACATCAGGAACATTTTTCCTGCATCTACCCCTTAGAATTGTATATGATTCTATAGGATCTCCACTCATCCTTCTAAATTCAAGTGAATATAAGCCCAGTTGATCAATTCTTTAATTTAATGTCAGTCCCACCATCCCTGGAATTAACCTGGCGAACCTACGCTGTACTCCTTCATTAGCCCCTTAATGTCTACAAAGCCCTCAATGGGCTTGCCCCCACCTACATTAAAAGTCTGCTCACCCACCACACCACCTCCAGGTCCCTCAGATCGGTTGCTGAACATCCCGCGGTCTAGGCATAAGCTCAGGGGCGACCGTGCCTTTGTGGTTGCAGCTCCTAGACTGTGGAACAGCATCCCTCTTCCCATAAGAACTGCCCCCTCCATCGACTCCTTTAAGTTGAACTAAAAACTCACCTCCACTCCCAACCCTTTCTTGATGTCCTCTGAGCGAGGGCTATGTATATGTAGTGATGTTTGTATTTAATCTATGAACCACTGTTGTTTATTATACTATTATACCAATGTAAAGCACTTTGGCCAACGAGAGTTGTTTTTAAAATGTGCTATATAAAGTGACTTGACTTGACTAGCTAGAATGTCCTTCCTCAAATTAGGAGACCAAAACTGCACACAATACTCCAGGTGTGGTCTCACCAGGGCCCTGTACAACTGCAGTAGGACCTCCTTGCTCCTATACTCAAATCTTCTCGCTATGAAGGCCAACATGCCATTTGCTTTCTTCACTGCCTGCTGTATCGGCATGCTTACTTTCAGTGACTGATGTACAAGAGCACCCAGGTCACGTTGCACCTCCCCTTTTCCTAATCTGACAGCATTTAGATAATAATCTGCCTTCTTGTTCTTACCACCAAAGTGGATAGGCTCACATGTATTCACATTATACAGCATCTGCTATGCCTCTGTCCACTCACCCAACCTGTCCAAGTCACCCTACAGCCTCGCAGCTCACTGCCACCCAGCTTTGTGTCATCCGCAAACATGGAGATGTTACATTTACTTCCTTCGTCTAAATCTTTTTCCATCCCTGGCCACCATACGTTTGTATGGAGATTTTGTTTAGTTCCAACAACTCCTAAATGTCCTTCATGAGCCAACTGTTTCCTTTCAGCACACACCTTCCAGTTGTGCATTGTTTATCGCTGATAGCTGTATATGTCCTGTGTGGACATTTCTCCCAGTCGCCTCTTTGGATCCGCTCTAACATCTTGTAGTGCTAGATCCTTGTCTAACCTCTTCAATTACTCTTATTCTCATTGCTCTTGTTATAGAATGTACTGCAACAAATCATACAAATGATTCTGCCTCCAGTGGAGACCCTTGCGGCTTGTCTACGTTCAGCAATCTGGATAATGAGTCAGCCATATTGTTCCTTCCAGCCAAGTGGATCACTCTGTATTTGTACTGTTGGAGTCTAAGCATCAATCTTTCCATCTGGGCACATGGTTTAGATTGAGGGGAGTAGATTGTCCCCAGCAGTTGGTGGTCTGTCCACAACTCAAACTCAATGGCACACAGGAATGCATGAAAGTGTTCATATGCTCATACCTAAGCCAAGGCCTCCTTTTCTGTCTCTGGTATCTTCTTTCTACTTCTGTCAATGACCTGCTTGCATATGCTATGACTCTCGATTGTCCCGCATGCTTCTGTACAAGTACCGCTCCAAGTCCCACTGGGCTTGCATCTGCAATAACTTGGGCTGGGGACTTTCCATCAATGTATAGACACTCATCGAAGTCTGTTCGACCTCTCCTTGTAGCTAATACCCCATAATCCAGGCTTCAGGCTGGTCAAATCTATCTGCGCCCTTTCCAATGGGCCTTCACTCAATACTCCAAATGCGGCTGAATTAATCTCTTATATATAAGAGATTAATTCAGCCTAGCATTTGGAAGAAAATAGGAATTAACCAGATTCGCGCACACACAAACAAGACAAAGACTTTTAGTTATATATAAGTCTTTGTCTTGTTTGTGTGTGTGTGAATCTGGTTAATTCCTATTTTCTTCCAAACGCTAGGCTGTTGATGGTAGTCCATATAATAACAGTGGCCATACACCAAGGTAAGGATATATAGAGTTTATTGGCTACAAAGCAATACAACATCTCTCTTTAAGTTCCACTTTAAACTAAAGGAATGCAGCAGACCGCGATGCAGACAAACTAGTGGGCGTAACTACAAATGCATGACTCATAACACGAGTTACTAATCTACATCCCCCCTCTTAAAGAATCAATAACAATATAGACCCATAGCTAAGCAAAGCAAGTATCACAACTGATGACAGACTAGTGAAAAGTCAAACATAGTCTGGATCCTTCACGAACAGCCTGCAAACACGATCGGCACGTGTACGATATAGAGGCCATCTCCATTCTTTTCCTCCGGGGAAAGAGCAGGCGACTTCACCGCCGAGGGGGAGTGGACCAATGTCCCTGGAGTTGAAGGAGTTGACCTGACCTTAGCGGCTGTTGAAAACCGCTGTCGCGTAGCTGAATTAACCAATGCTCACATTCAATCACTGGGACATTCTGGTGCCCGTGAAGTCAATGCGGCAAGCGTGTCTTATCAAACTCCTGATCGCCCATCACAGGGGCCAGCCAATCACGGGCGAAAAGCATGTTTTACTGGCCTGGCATGGCCGAATACATCAAGGAAAATGTAGCAGCTTGTGCTGTGTGCAATAGTCTGGTGCCTCATCAACAAAAGCAACCACTTCTGCCACGTCCTGTGCCTGCACTTCCGTGGTCTACAGTGGCAGCTGATTTATTTGACTGGCATGGCAAGCAGAACCCAGTGCTTGTGGATTCTTATTCAGGATGGTTCGACATTGATTTTCTTAGCAGCCCCACTTCCAGCGGAGTGATTTCGAAATTATCTCGTCACTTTTCAGTCCACAGATATCCAGGCAAGCTGCTGACTGACAATGGCAGTCAGTTTACCAGCCAACAATTCAGTGTTTGCTAAACGATGGAATTTTCACCACATCACCAGCAGCCCTGAATATCCAGTCTAATAGGCTGTCAGAAGTGCAAAACAGCTCATGGAACGCTCTCACGGAGCTAAATCTGACATGTTCCTGGATTTAACTTACGCAACATTTCCCGTGACCCTGCCTTGGGTTCACCTGCTCAACGATTATCGTGAAGGCAGACCCGTGCCACAGTGCCCGGAGCAGATCAAGCATTAATCCCACTTCTGACACCATGTCGATTGTAGTCCTAATAATGTGGCCTTACACCAAGATAAGGATATATAGACTGTATTGGTTACAAAGCAATACAACATCTCTCTTTAAGTTCCACTTTAAACTAAAGGAATGCAGCAGACCGCGATGCTGACAAACTAGTAGGCCTAACTACAAAAGCATGACTCATCACATGAGTCACTAATCTACATAGGCTACAGCCTTCCCATTTCCACAACTCCCACTCACATTTTCCCCATGGTGGCGATAAACATCTTCCTGTCGCATTTCTACCTATATTTCCAAATTTATTGATCCATGAAATTTTAAGAACCACCCAAACTCACCCACTTTGGGAAAAAAAAATCAAGTGACATCACAATGCCCTCACAAAGCAGGACGGGACACTCCGGGAGGGAGGGGCACTGCAGCGCTCGCAGTGAACGAGGAGTGGTGGCGGGCATAGCCCGGGTACTGGGCCTGGGCTGGAGCTGGAGTGAGGGCTGAGCCCGGGGCTTGGGATGGGGCCGTGACTGGGGCCGAGAAAGAAGTCGCCGCTGGAACCAAAGAAAAGCCTGGGTCCGGGGTCAGGCATGAGCCCGGAGATGAAGTCGGGGCCTGGGCTGGAGCCCAGGTGGCAGCCGATCTGATGGCTGCAGTCTACAGCCAGGGCCGGCCCGAGGACGAGAACCAGGCCTTCCAGGCTGGAAGGCCCCGCCGCTGCTCTACGACCTGGGTAGGAGCTGGGGCAAGGAATGGGAGTGAGGAGAGGAGGATGAGGGAAATGAGGAGGGAGAGAGGAGGGTAGTTGCCATGTCCCCCCCACTCTACCCCCCTCCATCCCTGCCCCTCTCCACCCCCCTCTCTCCCACTCTACCTCCCCCTCTCTCTCGAGGATCGAAGAGGGAGGATGAGGAGGAGGAGGGAGTGCTGGGGCATGAGGAGAAATGAGCTGCGCCTACGCAGTTTGGGGCTACGCAGTGCTGCAATATATCATTGGGGGAACAGGTTGCGTTGGGGAATGGGTGAGTGGTGGAATGTTGCGTTGAGGGAGCAGACCCAACGGGTCCGCACTTGGTCTATTAACCTCTAAAGCTGCATCATGACGTCCTGACACATACTCAATGCCTCTACCTATGAAAGCAAGCATACCATATGCCTTTGTTGTCTATCTATGTTGCCACATTCAGGAAGTTGTGGATGGACACCATGATCCCTCTATACATCAATGCTGTTAAGGCTCATATATGAAATATATGAATCATATATTTTCCCCTTACATTTGACCTCCCAAAGTGCAACTCCCAACACTTGCTCGAATCAAACTCTATATGCCATTGCTGATCTTTAAGAGGATCTATTATTTTCTGAGCCATGGAAGATTGAGCTGCCAGTTCTGTCCTTCTCTTTGCCATGTTTCTGTTATAGCTGTAATATCCCAGTCCTCCGATCCAATCCACACATTGAGCACTTCCACCGTACCTGTTAAGCTTCTAGCATTGGAATAAATACCATTTAAATCACCAGTCTTTCCTCTCTTTGCCATGCACCTCCCTGTCTCTTCTGCTAATCTTGCTTGTTGCGATTTCAGTATTTTCCTCCGGCCGATTTAATTAAACCCAACCAAGATATTGGTGGTCCTCCTGTTCAGGTGTCTCTTGTATAGGTCACCTCAGCCCCACAAGAGATTCCAATGATCCAAAAACCTGAATCCCTGCCCCATTGTTGAAAAGAAAAGTGAACAAATATAAAGAAAAGGAAGTAACATTTTATTTCATGTTCTGACAATCCTATTACAGTATAGGGAGGAACTGGTTTAAACTGAAGATACACAAAGGCTTGGGTAAATCAGCAGGTCAGGCAGCATCTCTGGAGAAAAGAAATGGGTGACATTTTACAGTATTGCACCCGAAATTCCCATTCAAATTTCTAGCAGTAGCCTAAATTAACAAAAATATTCCAACCTTCTTTCAAAACTTTATACACAAGATGACCAAAGTGAAGAACATGTATCGGCGAGACCAAGCACAGGCTCGGCGATCGTTTTGCTGAACACCTCCGCTCAGTCTGCCTAGGCACTTGGAACTTGGAAAACTTTATTGTCATTCAGACCTTGCGGTCTGAACGAAATTTCGTTGCCTGCAGTCATACATATAGTAAATAACAAAAACACACCAATAAACACATATTTAACATCCACCACAGTGAGTTCACCAGACACCTCCTCACTGTGGTGGAAGGCAAAAATCTTGTCTTTGTCTCTTCCCTTCTTCTTCCTCTGCGCAGAGTCGACCCGGGCTTTCGATGTTGTGACCCCACTGGGTGATGTAAATAAGTCCCGCGGCTGAACTGCGCTCCGCGAGCGGGCTGGTTCAACTCTGCGGCCCGGGGCGGCCGAAGCTGCCGCCCTCCAGTCCAGCGGACGCAGCTGTTGCCGCGGGAGCTCCGGAAAAACAGGTCACCAACCTGTGACCTGCGAGCTCCCGACGATGTCGTCCACTGGGCCCGGCCTCCGAAGTCGCTGCGACAAGAAAAGTCGCGTCCCCCCCAAAAGGAAGAGACTAAGAACGTTTTCTCCCACCCCTCCCACACACATACACTACATATTAACTCAAACTAACGCTAAAAACAAGACAAGAAAACAACAAATAAAAAGAAAAACAGACAGATTGCAGGCGAGCCGCTGCTGCCAGGGCAGCGCCGCCAATCCCAGAATCCCAGAAAGGCCTAAGCGATCTCCTGGGTGCTAAACATTTTAACTCCCCCTCCCATTCCCATTCTGACCTTTCGGTCCTGAGCCTTCTCCACTATCAAGTGAGGCCAAACGCAAATCGGAGGAACAACACCTCATGTCTCACTTGGGCAGCTTACAACCCAGTGGTAGGAATACCACGGTACCCACTGTTCCAGGCATACATTGGGCCTATCCCCGAACTCTAACCCGACTACATTGGCGACTGCAAGTCAGAACTCACTGACCTAATTAATTTTACTACTAACTTCCATCCTGCACTCAGATTCACTTGGATCATCCCTGGCATCTCCCTACCTTTTCTTGATCTCACTGTCTCCATCAAAGGAGACAATCATCTGACATCTATTATAAACCCACTGACTCCCACAGCTATCTAAACTACACTCCTTCCCACCCTGCTTCCCGTAAAGACTCTATCCCCTACTCCTCGTTCCTCCATCTACTCCATATCTGCGCCCAAGATGAGGTGTACCATTCCACGATGTCCTCATTCTTTAGGGAACGGGGGATTCCCCCCTTCTATCATATCCACTTTCATCATAGATGAGGCCCTCCTCGATATCCCGCTCTTGCTCCCCGTCGTAACAGGGACAGTCCCCCTAGTCCCCGCCTTCCACCCCATCAGCTGTCGCATACAGCACATAATCCTCCAACATTTTTGCCACCTTCAGCGGGATCCCACCACTAGCCACATCTTCGCATTTACACCTCTTTCCACAGAGACCATTCCCTCCACAACTCCCTGATCAACTCGTCCCTTCCCACCCAAACCACCCCCTCCCCAGGTACTTTCCTCTGCAACCACAGGAGATGCACCACCTGATCCTGTACGTTCCCCCCTCGACACCATCCAAAGACCCCAACAGTCTTTTCTGGTGAGGCAGAGGTTCATTTGCACCTCCTCCACTGTTCCACGTGTTTTCTCCTGTATATCAGCGAGACTAAGTGCAAGTTTGACAATCATTTTGCTGAACACCTCCGCTCAGTTGGACTACCTGATCTCCCAGTTGCTAAAGACTTTAACTCCCCTTCCATTCCCACACTGACCTTTCTGGCCTGGGCCTCCACCATTGTCAGTGAGGCCCAGTGCAAATTGGAGAAACAGCACCTCATATTTCGCTTGGGTAGCTTACACCCCAATAGTATTAATATTGACCTCTCTAACCTCAAGTAACCATTGCCTTCCCCCTCTCTCCATCCCTCCCCTTCCCCAGTTCTTCGATCAGTCACTGCCTCCGACTACAGTTTATCTGTTTGTTTTGTTGTTACCTTCTCCCAGCTAACAATGATCTATTCTACATGTCCCTTGATCTCCATTCCCTTTGTCCTTTTTCAACACCTTACACTTCCTTATCTAGGTATCCCCCTCTCCCCTGACATCAGACCACATAAACCCTTGGTTTCCCTCGCTCCCTGCCCCCCCCTAACCCTAACCCTAACCCTAGTCATCCAACTAATTTCACTATCCTGTTTAATTTTACTGTTTGTGTGCCTCCCCTCAGACATCAATGAACCATTGTACATTTTACTTGAGCACCATCTGCTTTGATCTGTGGTTTTCACATCTCCCCTGACTCTCAGTTTGAAGAAGGGTCTCACCCATTCCTTCTCTCTAGAGATGCTGCCTGTCCCGCTGAGTAACTCCAGCATTTTGTGTCACTTCTGCGGGTTGCGCCGGCTCGTTGCCCCCAAGACAACTGTCAGCGCCCCCTACCGGTGACCTTTGGTCTCCGCCCTTCCAATTGGTTACCACCCCGTGGTCCCCGCCCCCTCACGCTGTTCATTGGCCGCCTACACTGCCTGTCATGTGACGTCACCTGGCTTCCGTCAACCGGAAAGAAGTCCGGACGCCATTTTGTGTATTTTATATAAGTTAGAGTCGCCGTGCGGAATAGTTTATTTTTAAAAAGACAAATACGTTTTAATCAATATCTCAACCAGATGACCAGTTATGCGTGATTAGTGGTTCCGAGGCGTTTTGCAAGTGCGTGGTTCACATCGTCGGCGACCAGCACGCATTGATGTGGAGATCGCTTCTTGTGTGAGCGGGAGTGAGCAACAGCGAGATGGCTAACAAAACGGCCATTGGAAACCACCAGCAGCCGCCGCAGCAACAGCAGCAGCCGCCGCCGCAGCAAGCCGGTGGAAGCGCCAAACCGGCCTCCTCCATCAAACAAGGCAACGTGCTGCCCTTGTGGGGCAACGAGAAGACTATGAACCTGAACCCGCTTATCCTCACCAACATCCTTTCCTCGCCCTACTTTAAAGTGCAACTGTATGAACTGAAGACTTACCACGAGGTCGTGGACGAGATCTATTTCAAGGTAAGAGGCCGCCCAGGCATTTGTAGGCCTCGCAGCCCCTTCGCGGTAGTGTTTCTGTTGGAAACTTCGCCTCATTGCAGTGATATTTGTTTCGTTCTTCCATCGGGCCCACAATATGTTCGTTAGCCTTGCACAAGGCCTGGGAACTATGGGAGCCCCCACCCCCATATAATTTTATTATTCATCTATTATTTTGGGGCTTTTTCAGTATATCCCATGGCATCCAGAAACGGGTCAAATCATTTTTTTCAGTGGCCTTTCCTGTCGGATGTAATTGGGACTTGAGTTTGTTTCTGTTGGATATTTTATGGTTTTGTAGACAAGTTAGGCAAAGAAGAAAAGTGCATTACATAGTATTGTACTGTTTATTAGTCTATATATTTTTTTTAAACATTTCATTCCAGTATAATGTCAGGTGAATGTTCAGATCAGCAGTTCATACTAGCCAGAAAAAATGTTTGATTGTTTATGGGACGAAGTTTTAGTGTGTGCAGTAATTTATATTTTAAATGTAACAATTTAGTTCCAGTTTCACGGTAGAATACGGTAGAATACATGGTTGACAAAGGATACTTGGATTGCTTTAATAAATTCTTGGTTCCTTTTTGGTGAAAAAAAAATTAACAGGTTGCAATGTACAGATTGACTTTGAGTTAGAATAATGGTTGTCTAAATATAAGATTGCCAACAGTTATTCTAAGTATGGATGTACAATTGCTGAACAATATGTTCTTAACATTGAAAGAATGCAATTGGGCAAAAAAGTCCACTTTTTTGGGTTGTCTCCAGAGATACATTTGAGCTTGGGCTAAAAAGTTAATTATTTATTGATGGCAAATTGTTTGCCAATGAATTTGTAGGGAAATGGAAGACAGAGCATCCGATATGAGGGTGATTTCTCCCAAAAATTTGCAGTGCATGGTATTGTGCTGGTTTTAAAAATGAGTAATTTCCATCATCTATTATTTACTGTGTATACACTTGTCTGGAACTCTTTTTAACTCTGGGTATGGCAGTGTTACTAAATTGAGCTCATGAAGGCATTCCCAGCGAAAATTGCAGTATCTACTATAAATTTTAACTATATATGTTCGTGATGTTTAACATTTCTTTTCATTATGGTGTGGATTTAACATAGATAAAGTATAAATCTTCCCCACTTGCAACCTAGGTTTTAAAATTCACATTGAGATTTGACGAAATTCTTAATTTAAAGTACATTGTTTTTAACACTTTTGAGCTAGTTCAGTGAATTTCTTTGGTTTGCTCATTACTGCTACACTTTGGGCTGTTACAATGCTCAGGTGAGGGACCACACTGTACCCAATGTCTGGGAAAGTTAGACGTAATTTGCATTCAATGTGATTTATACACAGTGATTTAGAAAAATAGATTGGATTCATTTACAGGATTCCTCAAAGATTCTGACTGAAGAACCAATGATTTTTCATGACTTTAAATTTGAGATCTGATAAGCTTACTTTGCTGTTCCCTTTCCTCCCACCTCCTAGTTCTTGGGGCCAAGCTTCCTCTGAAGAATCCAATGTCATTGCACTATGCCCAGATTATGCTTGTGCAACATAATCATCGTCCTCGACCCTACTTGCACATTTGTAACAGTAGGAAATGGATTCCCTGTCCTATTTGCCTGTGTTTGGCCCATATCCCTCCACCTTTTTATCCCTTTAACTGCCCATGTGTATTTTAAATGCTGTTATGCTACCTGCCTCAACTACCTCCTCTGGCAGATTGTTCCATTTACCCCGCACTATCCAAGTAAAAAAGCTGCCCCTCAGGTTTGTATTGAATCTATTCCTCTCTGCTTAACATATGTTCTCTTATTTTTGATTCCGTTACTCTGCACATTCACCCTGTCTATTCCCTTCACCATTGTTCTTTTTCTACCTACATCATTGTCTATATCCCTCTTTTCCCTTTCCCCTGACTAATCTGAAGAAGGATCTCGACCTGAAACGTCATCCATTCCTTCTCTCCAGAGATGCTGCCAGTCCTATTGAGTTACTTCAGTTTTTAGTGTCGACCACTTCACACTTGTTGGGATTAGATTCCATCTGCCATTGCTCCATACAACTTTTAACCAATTGACTTTGTGCTGTTACCCAAAACGATTCTCCTTGCTCTCTGCCACATCATAAATGTTCACGCCATCTGCAAAATTACTATTTGTATCACCTACATTCAAATCTAAGTTGCTCATGTGTATTAGAAACATCAAAGGTTCCAGCACCAATCTTCATTGTACACCATGGGTCACAAATTTCTAATCAGAAAAGCAACCTTCTGCCTCCAATTACCAAGAATATTTTGGATTTGATTTGTCAACTTCCATTGGATCCCATGTGCTCTAATCCGGTGGATCAGCCTACCTTGTGGAACCTTGTTAAAGAACGTCTAGAGCCCACGTGGGCAACGTCTATAGCCTTAGTATCATCAAAAAGCATCACTCAAATGAATGTAACATGGTCTCTTCCCAATACCGTGGATTATTTTTATACTTCAACCAAGGGATCACATTTGCTACCCCCCAGTCATCCAGTGCCTGGCAGTTAGTGAAGATACAAAAATGAATATCAGGATCCCACAATCTCTTTTGTCTCCCATTACAGCTGAGGGTGCACTTCATCATAAAATGTGATAAGTGTTTCTGACTCGAGAGGGCAGATCCCTAACATCCTCTGGGGGAATTTTTTTCCTCCTCACTAGTATTTTTATCATTTGTGTTGAGCAATCTACTGTCTAGTCCCTTGTTTCAATTACGTCTCCAATGAGTCTCCTTTATTCTTTATGTAAAAATGCGATCCCAATTTTCCAGTCTTTTCTCATTGTGAGATGTATCCAGTCCTCGCATTGTGCTCGTAAATATCTTGCAAATGTGTGATATTAAGCTGTGACCTAGTCTGTGTTCTTTACAGTTACACTGTATCTTCATGTTCTTATATTCTACACATCATTTGCTAAGGGGACACATCCATTTCATTCTTTTTAACCTCCTTTTGACCGGTCAAGTTATCTTTTAAGAATATGAAAATACATTCCAAGGTCCTTTTCTGCTGAAACACTGAACTGTATATTCATTTTGTTGTTCTTAACCAACTGCATCACTTCCGGAATAAATCTGCCCAATTGTTACGCCCACCTGTATCTTCCTGCAGACTGAAGTTTTTTCCTTTGCCGACCTCTCAAAATGTCTTAATCATATGTTTAAGTAAAAATCAGGTAGTGAAACCAAATGCTTTTACTTGCAAGGAGCAGGATAAATAAGTGGGGAGATGTTGATGGCCAGGTGGTTGGACAAAGCCCCTTTGCCTGGGTTCACCTATTACCTGCCACAGTTTGTACCTGCCCCTCCTTTCATCTAGATTACTTCCTCCCTCGCCACAATCAACCTAATGTAGGGTCCCGACCTGAATGCCACCTGCCTGTGATCTCCAGGAATGCTGCCTGACTCACTGAGTTATTCTAGCACTTTTTATCTTTTCTCTCTTTTTATGCCAGCATCTACAGTTCCTTGCTCCTACATTCTTACTCGTAAACCATGTAGACTATACTGCCCATATTTACTCATTGTTACCTTCTCAAAGAATTTAGACACTTGCCATGACATACCCATGCTGGTATTAATGATTTGGATAAGAACATACAAGGAATGGTTAGCAAGTTTGTAGGTGACACTAAAGTGAGTGTTATTGTATATAGTGAAGATAGTTGTCAAAAATTGTAGTCCACCCTGTCTTTATCCATAACTAATTTAGTTAATGAAACTTTAGTCGTTGGACCCTGTTGCTGGCCTACTGACGCTTCAATCAGAGTAGCTTTGCCTTTTCCCTTGTAGGACCTCTTCATATTGCTTAAGGAAGAGTTCCGGAATGCAGTTGACAAATTCCATCTCGTCTAAGCTCTGGGCACTATTACAATACTAGTCCACATTGTCAATGTTAAATTCCCCTTTGGGGATTTAAGGTAACTATCTGCATTCCATTGTGTTAAAGAAGGAACTGCAGATGCTGGAGAATCGAGGGTACACAAAAGGCTGGAGAAACTCAGCGGGTGCAGCAGCATCTAAGGAGCGAAGGAGATGGGCGACGTTTCGGGTCTCGACCGGAAACGTCGCCTCGCTCCTTAGATGCTGCTGCACCCGCTGAGTTTCTCCAGCCTTTTGTGTACCATCTGCATTCCATTTCGCAGGTTCACCATATAGCCTCACTGGATGAATCACTAGTAATGTCATCTCAGACTTCTGCTGTGACACAATCCTTAATCAATAAAGCAACACCCCCTCTTACCCCTGCCTCTAACTCGCCCGTGGCACCTGTGCCCTGGAAGATTATGCTGCCAGCCCTCTACCTTTAGCCAGCTACAGCATCCCAGTCACATGTACTCTTCCGCACCCTGAGTTTATGTGCCTTATGTCCTTCCTTGCTCCCTGCCATTCTTCCTATCTTGTCTGCTGAACTTGCTTTCATCACTATCCATACCAACTTCTAGCCTCTCGCCTGCCTCAGTCCTGCAGTGGATCCTGTTCTCCTGCTACTCAAGCATCTGAGTCTCACCAGTAAACCTGCCTGCCAGGTTATTAGTTACCCCCCCCCGGATCAGGTTCCTCTTTGCAGGTCACCTCTGCTCGAGAAGAGATCCTAGTTGTCCTGCAATCTGAATCCGTGCACCAAATTCTCAGCCATGCATTCACCTTATCTACCTTCCTGTTCCTACCCTCAAGAGCACCTGACACTCGGAATAGTATAGGGATCACTACCCTGTCTTGTGGATTACTGTGAACATCTGGCAAGGATGGACTGCACAACCTGTTGGGATGGCCAGTGGTTGCAGTCTGATTGCTGTTCTGCCAATTCCACATGCCAGAAAGGGTGTGAAACATAGCATTGTATCAAATAATTGACCTTCATGTTGGTGTTGAGAAGTGATTTTGGCTGGAAATATAATTAATGAAAGAATAAACAGTTACAATAAAAAATTATCTGGGTCACAAAGTTAAGAAAAAAAATCTGATTAGGCTATATTTTGATACTAAGTAAATTAAGAGCTGGTGTTGCAGCTAACTTTTGTCTGGGTCTGACTCTTGCCTGCTCGTTCGAAAGGCTGCATTTATTTGTTCTGCAATTTTTTTTTCTGCTATTAGTAATTGGGTGATATTTCTAATTTAAAAATGATATGGTTTTTGATAAATATGCTGATTTTTGCAGGTTTGGTAAAGCTTTAAGCTAAAAATAATAGCAGATCTATTTGCATTAGAGGTATGTTGAAATTATAATCCCTATGAAGAAAAAGTAGTGTAGAAATTTTGCATCTCCAAGACATTAGATGGTGCACTCCTTGGAACCAAAACGACAAGAACAAAGTTTAGTCAAGGGTTGTAATTCAAATATGGATGTTTCGTAGATATTAGCTACTGTGTTATTAGTCAGTATAGAAACAAGTTGGAGCATTGCTCGTTACTTTATACTGAAGTATTCCACATTAACTGATCAACCGACTTACATTCAAAAGTTTAATTTTAACAATGTATCTAAGACATGCACACAAATGTAATGTCAAAAGTCATAGATTTAATAATTACATTCTACTGCATACACCTTTCTTAATTTTCTCTGAATTGATTTTTTTTAAATGTTGCTGCACTATTTTCTTGCCAAGCCTCTTTCCTTCCTGCAATAAAAGTGATGGAACAAAGTTTATTTTAAATTGTGCAAAAATAGTCATGGAGCCATATAGCATGGAACCAGTCCCTTCAGCCCACCTTGCCCACGCTGACCATGATGCCCCAAATACATATCTCACCTGCCTGTGTTTAGCCTATACCCTTCTAAATCATTCCTAAACTTATACCTGTATAAATATATTTTAAATGTTGTGATAGTACCTGCTTCAACGACCTCCTCTAGCAGCTTGTTCCATATACTCATCACCCTTTGTGCGCAAAGGTTGTCCCTTGGGTCCCTATTAAATAATTCCCCTCTCACCTTAAATCTATGTCTTGATTCCCGTATGCTGTGTAAACGACTCTTTGCCCTATCTATTCCTCTCATGATCCTCTGCTCCCTCAGTTCAACCCTCATCCTCCTGCGCTCTAGGGAATAAAGTCCTAGCTTGCTCAACCTCTCTCAATAGCTCAGGCTCTCGAGTCCAGGCAACATCCTCGTAAATCTTCTCTGCATCCTTTCCAGCTTAAAAACATCTTTCCAATAACAGTATGACCAAATTAAACACACTAATAAAAATATTTGAGAGGAACTGCCAATGCTGGCTTGTATCAAAGATAGACACACAATTTTAGAGTAACCCAGTGAGTCATGCAGCATATCTGGTGAAAATGGATAGGTGACATTTCACGAGAGGGGTCCCACTATCCGTTTTCTCCAGAGATGTTGCCAGACCTGACTTTAGCATTTTATGTCTATCCCAAGTTATATACTGTACTCTGAAGGCCAATGAGTTAAAAGCCTTATGGACCACCCTATCTACCTGTGATGCCAATTTCAAGAAACTATGTAGCTGTACTCTTAGATTCATTTGCTCCACAACACTCCCTAGACCCTGCCATTCACTGTGAAGGTCTTGCCCTGGTTTGACTGGTTTGAAAATAGGAAAATATTTTTATTTCAAGTGCAGATTCAAATAAAAAATATTCTTGTTCATATGTGCAACATTTTTTGTGCTGATGGCAAAATTGCATTATTCTAATTTAGGCCGAATCTGTTTCCAATGATTTAATTACAGGTTACTCACATTGAGCCATGGGAAAAAGGGAGCAGGAAGACGGCAGGCCAGACAGGAATGTGCGGAGGGGTAAGTAGAAGTACGTGATTTATTTTCTTAATCTCTCTTTGTAATTCTGTTTGTAAAAAAAATCAGAATATGTATATCAATGGATGTGAAAAATGAGAGATGAAATAATTTGTAATAACAAGGAACTGCAGATGCTAGATCAAAGATGGACAAAAAATGCTGGAGTCGCTCAATGGCTCGGGTAACATTCCTGGAGAACATGGATAGGTGACATTTTGGGTCAGAACCCTTCTTCAGGCTAATTGTAGGTGGCCCTGAAAGAGATCTGGGAGAGAGGTTGGCTTGGAACAGAGCATGGCTGGTAAAAGGTGAACTCGGGCAAGAGGATTATTTGAGGCAGATTGTTGGACAAAGTGGAGGGGGAGAGAAGATACTGGTGTGAAGTAAGCCATGTTTCAGGGGGGGGGGGGAAGGGGGAAGCTGTTGTGGATTAATTATTTCAAATTTGAGAAATCGATGTTAGTACCGTTGGGTTGTAAGCTACCTAAATAGAATATGAGGGGCTGTCCTTCAGTTTGTGTGTGGCCTCCTTCTGCAATGGGCATGGCGTAGGGCAGGAAGGTCAGTATGGGAATGTGATGGGGAGTTTAAATGGTTTTGATGGACTGAGTGCAAGTCTTTGTTTGGTCTAGCCTATGTATAGGAGCCTACATTGGGAATATCGATGAAGCAGGTTGTTTGAGCAATAGGGAAGCAAGAACTTTTCAAACCCCATGTATTAGTAACTTTGTCCAGTTATTGTTTTACTGTCATTTACACAGAGCATTGACTTTTTCTCTCTTCGTGGAGATTGCCTGATCTGAATGAATCTGCATTTAATCAATATCCAGTTTTATCCTCTATCTTTGGATGTGTTCTAATTTTCCACCCCATCCAACTCTTTTAAAAACATCAGCGGGGCTCCAAGATCATGACCGTTAAGGTCTAACCCCATCAATATATTTCTAATGTCTTTGTTGGTTGAGGCTTCATAGTTTTGTACTGGTAAGCACAGCCCACAATCTTGTAACACAGGAGTGCTGAAGATTGATTATATTCAGGAGCATAATTATGACAAAGTGTAGGTGACTTTACTGATCTCTGCCACTCTTCCTACACATGATGTGATAAATTATCTGATTAAAATCTCTTTAATCACACCTTTATTGCGATTTCCTTTTTTAAATGATATATTTGTTAGCTTTGTGTTTTGGAACAAAAGTTCTACTGTATTTATAACTTAGTTGACCTTTCCATCAGATGACTAGCGTTCTCCTTTTCAATCTGACTGCTATCTGCACCCATCCCCGTCATTCACTGTCATTGAAGGCAGGTCAATGAAGATGGTCTGTTCATAACACGCTTTTCATTTTAATTAGCACATTCTCTTAAGATGAACCATATTTATTTAATGGCCCTTGAATTCAAAGTTGTAAATGTACATGGGGAAATCATACATTTACTGGTTCTAAGTGTATTTAGTATTTATTTCTATTCAGTCTATTCCCGAAGTGTCTTTAAAAGCTTGCTGTGCCAAAATTACCATATTGACCATACTGGCACAGATAGGACAGATTTAGAGGACGTGGGCCAAACCTGGACAAATGGGCATTGGGTATCTTGGTCAGCATGTGCATGTTTCATCTTTGACTCAGTAGGTTGTTTATTAAACAATATTCTTTTCTTTCCAACTCTTGTTCTGTGTAGCAGCAAACTGAATCAAAAAACTTGCAGAAAGGCAAAGACTGTGTTGAATTTAAATCTGCGAATAAAAATTATACACTAGCAATCAACATTATATGGTCTCTAAGGTTAAACAATACAACAAACCTTTGTACTTACATGTATAATTTTTTAAAATTTATATTTCAGGTTCGTGGTGTTGGAACAGGAGGTATTGTTTCAACTGCCTTTTGTCTACTGTACAAACTGTTTACCCTGAAGTTAACTCGCAAACAAGTGATGGGTCTTATAACACACACTGACTCTCCATACATCCGCGGTTTAGGATTCATGTATATTCGGTATGTCTGTAATCAGTCATTAAATTATTTATATTGTGTAGATTGTTTTAAAGTCACATTGCTTTAATCGGCCATAAAAATATTTATTTTGACTAATCTATTAATTCTAGACATCTGTTGCATTTGAAATGCATAGTTTTTGTTGGTGCATGTTTAAATGATCATGAAAATAATGCCTTAGCATCAAGGAATGCTGATGCCCTCAATCCTTGTTCAGGGGCCCTTGATGAGCACAAATCCAATATTTTTCGATAACCATTTAAAATCTACATTTGCATTAAGATCTTCGGCTAAATGAATTACAGTATCAGTTGACTGCAAAACAAAAGCAGCACAATCTGTTAACTGGCACCCTAAATTTATTTTGAAGAATTTTGCCATAAATATCATTTGTATGTATGAGTTCCTTATGACTATAAATGAGGGATCAGTTCACCAGGCATAAGAAAAGTGGGATCTAGAAATTGAGTCCATTAATTTGGAGTATTTTGACCTGGTCCTGTCAGATTCTTGGCGAACTCTCATGTAGGCTGGTCTGTGCTATGGATTCAATTGGCTGTTAGAGGATAATAGGTTTATGAATGTATTATAATTGTGCCTGATATTTTTGGGGATCAGAAACAATATTTTGGTACATAGTTCATTTTAGTGCTTGGGTTACAAAATTACAAAAGGAAGTGTGATTTCAAGTATGCAGTTTTGCTTTTGCACAGGAAAAAGCGTAGCAACTAAAACGCGTCTCCCCTCCACTATATTCTGCATGAATAAATATAGATATATTCAATTTTATAATTTCTTGCAGAAAACAGCAAATTTGTCCGCTATGCTGGTGGAGTTGTAAAGAGATTGCAAAGGTTGGCTGTAAACTGGAGAGCTTTGTTAAGAACAACATAATACAATTACAAAGATCAAAATGACAATGTGAAGCATGTAATAAATGCAAATGATCTGTACATCTGTGTATTTATAACGTGAGTATTTGTCGTTTTATTTTGAAGGTACACACAACCTCCAGCTGACTTGTGGGATTGGTATGAACCCTTTTTAGATGATGAAGAGGTATGTTGGGGGAGGATTGTGTTTATTGCTGCTGTGGCGCTGTAGAGGAAGAATTATTAACTTGATTTTTCAATTTATTTTAGAAAGACAATTTAAAAAGAAACCAAATCAACTTTTGTAAGTGTGTTTTGGAGGAATGGTGTGTTAAATCGATCTTATTGCTGTATTAATTTTTGCAGAATAGCTTCATTTTGTTCACATCTCATTAGATGCCATGTCCATGCTTTTTTCTTTGTTAAACTGGCTAGTTCCATTTTTCTTCAGTGCCCAGACTGTTCTTGCATTTGCCCTATCTACTATCCTGAGATACAAACTTGAGCCACAATACTGTTGACTGACATCAGATGTACATTAGAAACCAAGTTGTTCCCTCCACTTTAAATATCATGTAGTTATGGATTTTAGTTTATCTCTAAATTCTTTTGATTTTCTAAATATTGTGGATACATTTAGTAGTATTATTGGTTTTATCGCTAGACTAATTATGGTGTTATATTAACATTTATTAGAATGTAGCAACCACCCATTTTTTTTTCTGTAGCATAGATCTTTTGAACAAAGTGACAAGTAAACACCAGTTGGTATTTTATGTCCATCCATTACTCTGTCACCCTTTTTCTTCTCTGGCATTCACTCAGACCTTGTAATCACAATGACTGATAATCTAGCTGTGAGTTGTATTTAAATATATTTATACCTAAAGAACCCCAGTCAACACTTTAGATTACTCGGAACAAATCTGCGCTCATTCCACGTGCTCTATTATTTATTCAGTGGTTGATGACTGGGATTAATACTTTAAGAAGCAACCATGACATAGTAGTAACACTCATACCATGGAGTCAAATAAATGAAAGATTCTATTCTCTCAAAAATTGCAAGATGCCACCTTTATTCTGGGAGTACAGAGGGATGTGCATCCCTTGGAACAAAGTGAAGCTGGGAATCTCTTTAATTTTGGGTTGGTGTAAAATATCCAGTGATACTTTATAAAGAGCAAGTGCAATCTCTGAGTATCCTGGTGAAAGATAATTCCTCAGTTACAATGCCCTCCATAATGTTTGGGACAAAGACCCATCATTTATTTATTTGCCTCTGTACTCCACAATTTGAGATTTGGAATAGAAAAAAATCACATGTGGTTAGAGTGCACATTGTCAGATTTTAATAAAGGCCATTTTGGTTTCACCATGTATAAATTACAGCTGCCATTTATACATATTCCCCCATTTCAGGGCATCATAATGTTTGCTTCATATGGCTTCACAGGTGTTTGTGATTGCTCAGGAGTGTTTAATTGCCTCCTTCATGGATTAAGAGAGCTCAGCACCTGGCCTTTCTTCCAGACTTCCATCACCTTTGGAAACGTTTATTGCTGTTTATCAATGTGAGGACCAAAGTTGTGCCAATGAAAGTGAAATAAGCTATTATGAGACTGAGAAACAAGAATAAAACTGTTAGAGACATCAGCCAAACCTGAGGCTTACCAAATC
Source organism: Okamejei kenojei (assembly GCA_035221665.1). Taxonomy (NCBI): domain Eukaryota; kingdom Metazoa; phylum Chordata; class Chondrichthyes; order Rajiformes; family Rajidae; genus Okamejei; species Okamejei kenojei. The sequence goes on along the minus strand of CM069140.1, from coordinate 15,845,912 downwards.
AACTGTTTGGAACATTAAGAAGAAAGAGAGCACCGGTGAGCTTATTAATCGCAGAGGGACTGGCAGGCCAAGGAAGACCTCCACAGCTGATGATAGAAGAATTCTCTGTATAATAAAGAAAAATCCCCAAACACATGTCCGACAGATCAGAAACACTCTTCAGGAGTCAGGTGTGGATTTGTCAATGACCACTGTCCGCAGAAGACTTCATGAACAGAAATACAGAGGCTACACTGCAAGGTGCAAACCATTGGTTAGCTGCAAAAATAGGATGGCCAGGTTACAGTTTGCCAAGAAGTACTTAAAAGAGCAACCACAGTTCTGGAAAAAAGATCTTGTGGGCAGATGAGACAAAGATTAACATATCAGAGTGATGGCAAGAGCAAAGTATGGTTAAGTGAAGGAACTGCCCAAGATCCAAAGCATACCACCTCATCTGTGAAACACAGTAGTGGGGGTGTTGTGGCCTGGGCATGTATGGCTGCTGAAGGTATTGGCTCACTTACCTTCATTGATCATACAACTGTTGATGGTAGCATAATGAATTCTGAAGTGTATAGACGCATCCTATTTGCTCAAGTTCAAACAAATGCTCAAAACTCATTGGCCGGTGGTTTATTCTACAGCAAGACAATGATCCCAAACATACTGCTAAAGCAACAAAGGAGTTTTTTAAAGCTAGAAAATGGTAAATTCTTTAGAGGCCAAGTCAATCACCCAATCTGAACCCAATTGAGCGTGACTTTTAAATGCTGAAGAGAAAACTGCAGGGGAATAGCGCTCAAAACAAGCATACGCTAAAGATGGCTGCAATACAGGCGTGGCAGAGCTTCAACAGAGAAGGCGCCCCGCAACTGGTGATGCCCATGAATTCAAGCAGTCATTGAATGCATAAGGATATGCAACAAATTATAAAACATGACTACTTTCATTTACATGACGTTGCTGTGTCCCAAACATTATGGTGCCCTGAAGTGGGTGGACTATGTGTAAACACTGCTGTAATTTCTACATGGTGAAACCAAAATGTATAAAAACTGCCTTTATTAAAATCTGACAATGTGCACTTTAACCACAAGTGATTTTTTTCTATTACATATCTCAAATTATGTAGTACAGAGGCAAATAAATGACGAGTCTTTGTCCCAAACATTATGGAGGGCACTGTATATTAGTTATTAGATAATGATTTGTGGGTCTTTGCTCAATTTGTTATTTGCACTTTCCTACTTTTCAACTATACCTTTGCAAATATTAACTCTAAGACTCCGTGGGATAGGCGGAGGACATCTGAGCAGTAATCAATAGTGCTTTATTTTTCACATATGCAATTGCACAGAGAAATTCTTTTTGTTTACATTACACATGCAAGTGCTGCCATTTTTGGCACTATTCTGCAAAGTATGATCAGCCTGCTTGCTGCGTTACTGGAACAATTCCTGCGAACAGACATCCTCCTCCCTGCATAGCCATCTTTGTATCCCTGGGGGGCACCTCCTGTAGCCAACCTTGAAGGTGCTGCAAGCATTACTCCGGTTCACCCTCCTACCGGCCCCTTGTCTCCAGCTCCCTCCCGGTTACACTGGGAAGCCAGGTCTGGTAAGCCTCTGGGTGGCTTACCAGACCTGCTGAGCCTACTGGCAAGGCCCCAACCAGCAATAGTTTGAGAACAAGTTGCTCCCATGGATTAATTAATCCATTGAAAGTCCTTAAGACTGCTGCATGCATTTATGTCTCTCTTAATCCACTTAACTTTTTAGTTTATCCATCTGGCCAGAATCAATTCCTCCATTAAATCTATCCATCATATCTTGAATTTTAAACTTTGCCTGTGTAAAAGTAGTAGCTTCTTGGACCCATCAAAAATGGGTTAATGGTGCTTAGTTTATCATTTCTTGAATCATCCTGAGCCTTTTGCGAGTGGCTTTGTCCTCACCATGCGAGAGGGAAGAATCAAATACTGATTGGAGAAGGCAAGCTTTCCAACTTGAAAGAATGGGAACGCATGACGTATTTGTTGATCTTCAAAGGTACTTGTATTCAGGATCTTCTGCAATTTATATTTACCTAAGATTTGTATGTCTCACCTACAAGTAGTTCCTCTGATTTACTTATTCAAAATTTTGATATAGATGGTGGATATCATATTTTAATATGTTCTTGCCAAATACCACCAATAACTGATACTTAATTCCAGATCATTTACTTCAGAATTTCTGACAATTTGCATATTCTTTCTTTATGTCTAGTTTTAATTAATGGTTGAGAAAGGATTATTCATGGAGTAAATTTTGAATGTGGAAGGGTGTTTCTACAGACTAACCTGCTGCCAGACAGAATCTAAAGACATTTGTGTTCAGTAGAAAGTGTGTTATGCACTTTATGTTTTACACATACTTTTGTATGAATTTGATTGACAGCTGATGAGTGCAGATTAACTAATCCACCAATGCTAAGCATTGTTCCAAGGCGTGAAAAAATGAAATTGTTAACATTTTTCAAACGTATCTTCTTGGAGTGATCATCATGGTAGGGCTATTGCAGCATTGATTTTAATTTATTTCTCAACCATTCAAAACTGCAAGTGAAACAATATTAAGATATGTACAGGCAATACCTGTGCAATGGCTATTTAGTAACAGAAATTCACCTTTACCAAATTCACACATTGCTACCAAAAATATTGAGATATGGAATTGAAGTCACTTATACAATTTATATGGGGAATATACGAAATGTGAAAATAATAGATTTTGTTAATTTCAACCTTTAGACAATCAAAATGGATATATCACTGTTGCATGGATATGATGTCACTGGGTTGGCAGGCACATCTGAGTATCTCCTTTACCTTGCCCTCTTCAATATGATCTTCATCTGTAATGCTCGTCATCTGTAAGACATTTTTACTGACGTGCTGCATTATGGATAGCCGCAGTAACAATGGCCAGCTTTTACATTGACTCCTCAAAACAATCCCTTTGTTATTATTCTACTTCTAATGGGTCTAGAAAGCATCACAGATAAGTTTGGTTACAGCTTTGTCCAAGAATTGCAGAGTTATGACTAGTTCAGTCCATTACAGTGCACCTGCCTTTTACCCCCCCCCCCCCCCCCCCCCCCCCCCCCCCCAATCAACTCCATCTGCACTTCCATGAGAAAAACAACCAAGGATTATTTATATCTCCCCCCCCCCCCCCCCCCGCCATTCAATTTTCTCCTTTCTACTGTTGGCAGTGGGTGCAATAGCTTGAAAGTGCACACCACCAGAGTTAGGAACAGCTTCTTCCCTGTTATCAGACTGCTGAATGGCACTCTCATAAACTAAGGGTGCAGTGCTGATCTCCCAGCCTACCTTATTGAAGTAGTTGTACTTTTTTTTTCAATCAGACATGTTGCAGTAATGTTGCTGTTATTTTTCTCTTTGCACTACCTGTTGTACTAATGTACTGCTTGATTGTACTTGTGTGTAGTATGATTTAATTGGGATAGCAAGCAAACATCCTCTTCACTATCTTGATACAAGTGACAGTAATAAACCAACCAACGTTCACTAAATTACAGTGCTTTGACCCGTTACCCACCGTGACCACTTCCTATGCTGTCTTTCACCTCTGAACCCCGATCTTTGAATCCAATCCTTTCCTCGATATCCCTGTTTTCTAAACCCATTCTTAATCCACAGGTCTTGCATATCAGAAATGCCAGGCAAATGAACAACTTGGCAGCTCTGCACTCAAACGTTTGTTCACATGTCCTGAGGCGTTCAATAGAGGGACTAAACTGTCATTGTCAATCCAATCAATGCGGTGATTGGGTTAAATCTGTATCCATATCTTATTACCTCACTATATTGAATGACTAAAAATAAAAGTTGACAAAATTATTGTTTGTTCATAAGACTCGTCCTCCCCTAATGTTGACGTCAGCTGTAAAATCCCTTTGTCATTGCCAATACAATTATTTAATATGAAAGAGAAACATCCCATCAAAAGACATCTCCCCTTGTAACATGGGATTCAATGGGAAAAGGTGGCCACAGAAAATCATGACATGAATGATATTTTAGGAATGCAGCCCCTCCGTAACTTGGGAGTCATCTGTACAGGAATAGTAAATGGGTGGTATTTCTTTCAGTTTTTTTTAATTTCCAGAATTTTTGTGTGGAGAAAAATAGATGTGTGGGTTTTATTTGATTTTCTTTACAATGTATGTTGAATGTGGAATATTTAAGATTTGCACCAAAACAATTCCTAATTCAAAACTGCTTGCCAGCAGCAGCTGTTCCTCTGGCCCCATTTAATGCTATGAACTTTAAGACCCTAGTTTAATTTATTTGTGATTAGTGTGTTTGTAAAAATATTCTTCTTTTATGAATGCAAATTACACCCATGTTTCTACTGTATCCATATAATTTATATGATCACATTCTTAAATCCAGGTTTCTTTCTGTATGATGGTGGGGGAGAGTTGGGGGGGGGGGGGGGGGGGGCTGAGGAAGGAAGGGAAATAAAGTAGTACTGGAATGGCTGTTCATTTTCTACTGCTGGAAAAATTGCTGGGTACAATTTTTTTTAAAAACTTGCTGATGAAGGATATTGACTTATCAAAATTTAATGCAATTCTTCTGTCCCTAGCATAGACACTTTAAAGCTCATCCATTTGTATTAAAATACATTAATACAAATATTTTTAAATGATTTTTGTTGGAATAAAAGAATAACTTCCCCTGCACAATGAATTGATAGTCTTGGGTAAACCATCAGAACAGTAGCCTTGGTTAGCCTGTGATTTCACTTCATCAAAATTTTCGATTTGAGCCTGAGTTTAATGAAGCTCTGAGACTGCTGGCATTTAAGCTAATTGCCCTGTTTTCTTCTTTAGATCTTCATTGGGCAGCAGGTGAATTTGGAAATGTAGCTGAACAGCACTATTGATTAATGTGTGTGAGTGCAAGCGCTTATTTTATGTTTAGAATGTCTTTTTTGTTTTTCTAGCCTAATGAAATCTGATTTTCCTGTGTGCTTGCACTGTAGGTTGGAAACTGACAATAGCTGACTAACATGTCCTGAGCTGTGAGAGGGCATGGCAAGGAAACAATCATGCGGTAATGACCCTTTTCCAAAGACAATGGTCATTGTGGACTATACAGTTTCAAAATATATTATATTGAATGTTAATTGATACCTCACTGCTTCATGGCAGTTGGTTTGCTATTGCTTCAAAATTAATTTAAATGCAATGAAGATCACAACATGCAAGACAAAACATTGCGGCTTGCCAACAGCTTTCAAATTTAACTATAAACTTTGTTGCTACAAAGTGTGTAGATCAATTTGCATTGCTGGAATACAAAGTAATTTTATTTAGAACGATTTAGCTGTGGATGATTGTTCCAATCCGGACAATTACAATACAGCTTTACATCACATTGAGGGGTTGGTTTCCAGAAGAAATTACACATTTTTATTTTGTTATATACAAAACATTTACATAAAGTGTAGTGGTATTACAATATCCAAGTGGAACAATCTAATTTTTCAACTATTTTATTACAGGCCTCAACATAAATTTTAGGGTAGGCTTGACATTTTTGCAGTTAGAACCTCATTTGAAGTTTTAACACTGTATTTAACACTGGGGTACCTTGAATGTTTCACATATGAATGCAAGTGTGAATGGTGAGAAAGATCAGCTTTACCAATGCTTTGTTCTATTGTGTTTTTCAGGAGCTAGATGTAAAGGCTGGAGGAGGGTGTGTCATGACTATAGGAGAAATGATTCGTTCTTTCCTTACTAAACTGGAATGGTTCTCTACTTTATTCCCAAGAATTCCAGTTCCAGTTCAAAAGAATCTGGATCAATATCTCAAAACTCGCCCCAGGAAAATTGGCAAAAAAGACGGGAAAGATGCAGTAGAAGACATTGAACGCCTCTCAGAACGTAGACATTCAAGGTATGAATTAAGATTTCCTTGAAAGCCCCAATCTATATTCATTATAGCACTTTGCCTTTAAAATGTTATTTTTGCCTTTGTCTTTCAGGTCACCACGAAGATCCCTAAGTCCTCGTAAATCTCCCAGGCGGTCTCGAAGCAGAAGTCGTCATAGAGAAGGCCATGGTTCTTTTGGTTTTGATAAGGAATTGGAAAGAGAGCGTGAACGGCAGAAAAGGGAACGAGAGCAGGTTAAAGACAGAGAGAGGAGTGAGAAGGATAGACACAAGTCGAGAAGCATAGACAGGGGCATAGACCGCAGGCGAAGCAGAAGCAGAGATCGTCACAGAAGTCGAAGCAGAGATAAAAGGAATGATAAAAAAGATAGAGATAAAGAGCGGGAGAAGGAAAATGAAAGAAGCAGAAGGAGGGACAAGGATTATGACAAAGATAAAGAAAGGGTAAGTGATAGAGATAGGGAGCGAATTGTTGAAAAAGAACTGGAGAGATCTAGGGACCGGGATAAACGTAGCCGATCAAAGACCGAAGACAGAAAACGTAAGGAAGAGAGGAGAGAAAAAGATGAAAGAAAACATAAAGATGATAAAAAGGAATCAAGAAAAGATAAAAAGCATAGCAGAAGTAGGAGCAGAGAGAAAAAGCATCGGAGTATTAGTCCTGGGAGGGGTCATGTCAGCAAACGCAGCAGGAGCAAAAGCAAAGAAAAATCGAAACATCGAAATGAACATAAAGAGAAATCAAACAAAAGAAGCATTAGCAGAGAAAGGACTGATGAGAATGACAGCGAACGACTAAAGAAACAGTGTAGCCATGGTAAAGAGAGAGCTCACAAACGCAGTCGAAGCAAAGAACGATCTCACAAACAAAGTCACGGTGATGGTAAGGACCAAACAGGCAAACCAAGTCACAGAAGTCTCAGTACAGAAAGAGAGGACAAATCCAATGCAGAAGGGTGGTTACAAGGCAGTACCACTGATGATGAATGAAAGTAAATCGCTAATTGTACAGTGATTAAATTGTTTTGCTTTTGAATATTTTTTTTAAATTATGCTATGGCTAGGATAAACACATGTATTTGAATTCCTGTAGCCTGCAGATGATATTTCCTGTGTGTAGGAAGTGCCTTTGGTAACCAGCTGTTCAATTTACCATTGTAATTCAAGACCAATTTTATTCTGTATAATGTAGATGATACAGGATTTGTTTTTGGTTGAAATAATGTTTTTGCAAGTATACAATGTACATATGTTGAGAGTTTTAATCATTGGCACAACTGCCATGTTGGTTCATTTTGTATGATGGGCAATAAACTGCCAGTACTTAAACTTGTGTTAATACACTGATAGCATTTGTGTCTGAAATATCCAATCCTTGAAGTAGATTTTTCCAAACTCTTATCAAATTGTACCGGTTTTCTATTTATTTACCACGCAACATTACACATGCTTTGAAAAAGATGTGTTATGTCATCTTTATTAGAGGGGAAATTACATTTGATTTCCTTTGCATTTATGGAGATGGTCTATAAGGATGGCTGAGCTCAAAAGAAACTTAAATCCAGAGGTAGCAAATTTAATATACCAGATTTCAGCATGTGAGTTAAGAAGAGTTTAGTGTTTCATTGTCCTGTTTAATTGAAAATCTTTGTAACAAAAAAGAACATTTTGAACTTTATGTTTTTTTTAGGTTTTGCATTAAAAATAGTATTTTCAATTTCAAAATACATTTTTAAAAATATGGACAGTGTACATTTCAGTTACTGGAGGAATACTTCAATGCATTTTGTTTTTTATTAGATATGCTATAAATAGTAGGGAGTTTAATGGACTCTTGAATTAATCTGGATCATGTAAATTTATATTCGTACATTTTTTTTAAAAAAGTGAAAATTGGCGAACTGCTTTAAATGTTAAATTTTGAGTTTTAGCTCAATTTTGTGCATCCAATGTACTAAAAACAATTAATGTTAATGTAACAATCACACGCGGGGCCTCAACCTAT